>JAOXNO010000024.1:9518458-9583701 GCA_028565335.1 Limnodromus scolopaceus
TGCCCATGGCAGGGGGGTTGGAACTGGATGATCTTTAAGGTCCCTTCCAACCCAAACCATTCTATGATTCTATGATTTTAGAATCGCAGTAAGACACAAGTACTGCCAGCACTATATATACAGAGAAAAACTTTCAAATCCACATCTTTATGTGAGAAATAAATATGTATGATATATAATGTATATGTGAACTCTTGTAGCTGCCATGCACAGAAACATCGTTGCTTTTTTGAAGTACATTCTTCAGAAAAACTGCCAACACTTTAATGTAAAGTTTGGATTGTGCCAAAAGCAGTAGTTCTAACAACCTTTGCTAGTCCTATCATTTCTACTGTGAACATTGACAAATGGTTGGAGTGCCTGTTGTTTGAACTCCCACTTTTCCACGTAAAGCTAGACAACAGTTTTTACAGGACAAATTAAAGAACTAAAATGTAGATATGAAAGCCAAATAAATGGTTCAGTAACATCTGTAATTTTAATCAAAATGCTGTATTTTAGAAGATTTATATCAATCTGTTGAGTAAGTGAAATTTATACTGTACAACCTATGTGTTATTTAGGTATTTTAATGGTTCTGAATCAACTAAAATTTATGGTATGATTACTTTGTACAAAAATAATCTTTACTGCATGCGGTAACGCAAGTGTTTGAACAGAACTCAGCATACTTTTAAATAGCTAAACCATTTTTTTTCGGGTGATTAAGCTGCCTGTGTTACTAACTTTACTAGAGATATTTCTTGGTATCAATACATGTAGTAGAATCATGGTCTGAACGTTTTGGAATTATGAATCATGGCTCATAGTCTTCCATCTAACACACCTGTTATCAGTTGGCCCCCGCCAGCAGCTACACACTAATGCGGCCACTGGCTCACTTTCCCCCAGCAGCCCAACGAAGAGAATGGGAAAAGCAAAAATTAAAAACTCATGTGTCAAGATATACACAGTTTAATAAGTGAAGGCAAGAGGGGAAAAAACAAGTGATGCAAAGGCAATCACTTACCTCACAGGCAGACTGATGCCCAGCCAGTTTCCAAGCAACAGCTACATTTGAAGGTAAAGCCTCCCAGTTTGATTGCTGAGCATGGCATTATATGGTAATGGGGTATCCGTTTGTTTGGGTCAGCTGTCCCCAATGTGTCCCTTCCCCACTTCTTGCCCACTCCAAGCTTCCTCCCTATCTCTTTATGGTTACTAGCTTCCTTATCAGGGGCAAGACTAACCTGCGTAGGTAGTTTAAGCATTCAGTTTAAAAGTGTTATATTCTTTCAGTTTCAGATTATTCAGGACCTTGATGTCCATGAAGTACATGAATGAGCATGGTCTGGTGAATACTTGATACCGAACAGCTTGATAATTAACAGAATAGTGGCTAGACCAAATCTTGCCACTATTAGAGGTTTCCTTTAAGAAAGTGTGTGCAGGTGCATAATGTTTTCAAAGATTGCAAGATGGGGAACATAGTGCCAAATTTTAAAATTGCAATTTACAAAGAGCCAAGTCTAACTTGCCAGCTTAACTTTAGTTCCTGAAAGACTTTGGAACAAATATTCAAGGAAATTATTTGTTAGCAGTTGCAAAGTAAGGAAAAGCTGAGTAAGAGTAGACATGCATTTATTAGCAAAATTTACATTAAACCAGTTCTTCAACAATTAATAGAGATTGTCCAGAAGGAGCAGATGTCATGTATTCTTAAATAAATTTTTAGGCACTGTCTAACTGACATTCTCTTAAGCGAGCTGGGAAATCTTGGGCTAGATTAAGTTTCTAAACTGCTTGTAAATTGCATGCAAAGTTGGCTGGATAACTGTGCAAGTTGTCAGTAATTCTTTGTCAAAGCGAAAGGAGAAACCGACCACAGGCATTGCTCCTGGAATCAATTCTTTGCCACTTCTCTTTAATCAGCCTGGATGGTAGAGCATAGACCAAGTTTATTAAATCTGCGATAACACAGAGCTGGGAAAGAGAAACAGTACACTCAACAACAAGCTTTGAATTCAAAATTAGCTTGACAAATTAGAGAAAAGGACCAAAGGATATGCTAAAATTGTGTGGAAACTAGCGGAAGGTGCTAGGCGTAGGAAGGAATTATGGACAGCAAAAATATGCTGTAGAAAAAAACTGGTGAAATACTGTTTCTTTGGAAGCAAATCTGTGAGCCTGCATGTATCACATTCTGAACAGGGGTCAGAAAAGCCATGGAGTTGTAAAAAAATCTAAGAACATTTTATGTCTTGTAAATGGAAATAAAGTTTGTAAGTCATGGCCAAGTAATTATCCAATTCTGCTCAGTGCTGTACTCCGGGCTTGAATTCTGCATCCGATTCTGAGCATTGCATTTCACCAACAAAGCATACCTATGAAATAAAAAACAAAAGACTTTGGGTTATGTACCTTACAGGGGAAATGACTAAGGGAGGACCTGATGGCAAAGATGAAATTCATAAAAGGGTGGTAAAAAAAGGAAAGAAATAATCTGTGCTTCATTTGGCCATGGTAGATAGGATAAGAAATAATGGGGTTAAATTGCAGAAAATAAGAATAAGTTTAAACATTAGGAAGAACTTTCTAATGATGAGAATAGTGAAACACTGAAATAGATGTAATGGGAGTGGGGGTTGGGAAGGCATTAGATAAATAATATCAGGATTGACATAGACATAGTTTATCCTACGCTAAGGCAGAAAAATGCTGGATGGTTCTGGTTTTTATCACGATTAATTACAATGATACATCCCTGGAACAGAATAAAATATCCTGCCTGACAGCTGGTGGCCACAGAATTACGTCTTCCAACACAGTAAATGCCAAAGACAAAATTTGCTAGTAGCTGTAATAATTCAGTATCTGATTCTTTGACTTGTAATATAGAATATTTTTGCCTTCAGGTTAGAAATATGATTGTGGTCTTTCTTACTTGCAGTAGTCAGATTGTGGGAAAATTCTACTTGTTTCTGCTTTGATAAACCACAGGGGTGAGGGCTTCAGCAGGAGTTTGTTACTGGAAGGAAGGAAGGAAGGAAGGAAGGAAGGAAGGAAGGAAGGAAGGAAGGAAGGAAAGAAAGAAGGAAGGGAGGGACATGTCAAAGGATGGCGGCAGTAGAAAAAGTGGCGCTGTTTTTCTGTAGTGATTTAGAAAATAGGAAAAGAATCCAACAGCACAAACCGTATTTCAGTTTTCTTGGTTTGGACCTTGCAGGGTCATGTGTAGCCCCAGAAATGACAGATGAAGTCTGAAACAGCATAAACCGTTGTTGAAAGTTTGTTGCTTCTCCCGTCTCTGCTTTATAGATCCTATAGTGAGTTGAAGAAGTAAATGAGGAAGTCTAAGGAAATTGTTTGCATTTACCTCTTTCCTGAATTGGCTTGATGTTTTGGCACGTAATGTTATTGCAATGAATAATATGTGGTGCTTTTGTTGTTCTGGTTGCTTTTTGAAGAGCCTGTAGTTTGGACCCAACTGAACTGAATATTTCTCTTCCGTATTTCTCTCCTGAGAAAGTTTTTCTGCATATATAACAACTTTTCTTCTCTATTACGCTTGATAAGAAGAGATTTTTTAACTTTCCTCTTGGTGGAAAAAAAAAAGTAAGTCTTCTTTATTTTCTTCTGTTTGCCATTTTGTCCTTCATATTAAATCTACAATTCTTTCTACAGGAGACATAAAGCCAAAGGGGAAAAGGGAAAGTCTACAGTAAATTTAATTGGCACTTGGGAGGCATTTCCTAAAAATAAGTACATATATCTGGGATGCAGAAAATTCGGATCTTTTTCTTGCCCACTTACTGATAGTAGCAGAGTTGGGTTTTGTTATGATAAAAACTGCAAAAATAGCAGTGTAAATAGCACTGTTGTAAAAATGTAGTCTAAACTGAGGAACAGACAGGATTCTTAGAATAAGCAAGCATTTAATAAACTCCTTCCATGGGCACTTCTCCTCCATAGTTTCCTAGCTGAATAAAATAAGGATTTCACAAATTTGCATCATATTCAGCACTGCATAATTTTTCCTACTTAAAAAACCAGACTTTTAGAATTAAATCTACCATCTAAAAGGTCGCAACAATTTTCACAGACATTATGGTCTAGAGTACACAATTTAAACAATTCTCCTGTTTCAATACAATGCTATATGGCTCATATGATTCCTACCTGATCTTTCATAACAGTTTCAGTCTGGACATCACCTACCTGTAGACAAAATAATGTATGTCTGAGCCTAGCCAAATCTTCTGTCTTGAATTTTATACTTCATTTTTCCTGAAACAAATTTAAATTCCCCTTTTATGTTTTCTTCAGCTCAGCTATGAGTGGAAGAAGTCCTATATTCACACGTTCACTTGAATTGAATGACCCTCACATCAGCCTCGAGCACCACTTGAGCTTGCATGGAAACATTTACTACCAGATTTTCTGTCTGCTTCATGGAAGCATTTGTACATATAAGCTGCTGAGGTCCTTCCATGAAAGAAAGACACTATAGAATCACAAAGAGTTTTTATTGCTTAACAAAGTGTGGGTACTTCATCAATGAACTAAAAAGATTTCTACATGCAAAGATAAGAATTCAGTGCTCAGAGCCTGACTGTATAGAATCAGCTGAAAAGGGAGAGTCACTTTTAGTGATCAAGCTTTACATATTGAAAATTTTAAAAAAAGTGAATGTAAGCAGAATGAGCAAAAATTAACCCTAGGACGAGCCCATTTACGATGGGTTTTTTCCCCAAAACAAACTAGTAAGTTCCCCTGTAAAAGTACAGATTTAGAACAAGATTAAATGCTTTGTTTTAATACTTCCATTGTTTACTAACTATAATTATTCTCTGAACTCAGCATTGGAGTAATGCTATATCTTTGGCTGGCTGTAGAGACCAAGAACAATTTTTTCTCTTTATATTTGTTTACTAATAGTCTTGTGAACTGTCGTTTCCATGTTTTTCATAACATCATAGCTATGTGATTATTTTTTGTGAGGAGTGTCACTCATGTCGTAAGAGATGAAAGTGCTATTCCAGAATCTGGTTTTTAAAGGTACTGTGTAACTCCTGCATGGTTTTTTGAGGACTGTATGGGGTTTTTTATACATATGAAGTATGAGTGTGCTAGAGTTCCAGAGTCTATTGAAGTATACTTTGTATCCCTCTAAAGGAATGTAGCAGCCCGCAAAATCTCTTCAATCCTCTATGTAGCACAATGAATGTAATTGTGTATTATATGTAAGTTCATATTAACATTATCTCTTCTAGAGAGGGTCCTGATCAGTGAGGTAATGTGTCCTGTTTTACCATACAGTTCATCCATTTTGGTTTTTGAGTTTCTTTACAAATATTTTTCTTCCCCTTCAAATCGCTCTTAAACTAGCTCTGTAATGTTTTGTTCAGAAACCAACATATCCCAAGTGACAGAATTTGTTGATATTGCACAGGAAATCATATTTGGGCATATGTATTTGTTAATTTCCTTGTGAAAAGATGTGTACTTGCCTTGGAATTCTTTTGTCTGAGGTATTATTGTTGGTAAGACTGTCTATAAGTTGATGCTGTGTTTTCCAAACCAGCCAAGTGCTTTCAGAACAATTGTATATGAGGAACTACTTCACACTTATGAATGGGTGTCATTTTTATCCTTGGATATCAAGCTTAACTAGTCTAACCCTGACTGGTAAACTGACTTCCAGCTTTCTCTTATAGCTATCAATAATTCTTCGTGCATTGCGCTAGAAGCACAATGAGCAAAGACTTCCAATGGTATCATGTGGTATGGCATCATGGCAGTGATGTTCATAGCTTGCACTGAATATATTTAGACTATTCTTTGAATGGGAAGAAATGCAATTACCCATTTTTTTTCTACCTGAGCCTGGAATTACAACTCATTTTTAAATAGAAAATCTTAAAAAACACTCCAAAACCCAAACCATTTTGATATAGTTTCTTTCACATGACCATGAGATGTGCTCAAAGAGATATACAGGAACATATCTGAAACAACATTACTGCTTCCTTTAAATGGTCCCAGTAGATATATTTGTTAAAGAAAAATCGATACAGAAAGAAAAATGAATCACTGGTCCTGGGAGAAAAAAAAAAAAAGTGTCTCAGATGCTTTATAATTGTTCAGAAAATATTTGTGGGAGGAATGACTCCTGGAAATACTCCCAAGGTCAGTGAGATCCATGGCATTGTGCTGAGTAAGTTATACTAATTCTTATGCACTCAGTTTTCCCCATGAAACTGCTATTCTTTCTCTTCTTCTTTTCCCTTTCTTTTATTTTTATTTTTTTCCGTTGTTGTTGGTGTAGCTTTTCTTCTTCATCGTCTTCTTCTTTCTTCTTTGATTTGCATATAGTCCTTATATTTGCTAAGAAAACTACCAAATTTGAGGAGGGAATACCCAATTTACATAAGCTACAGGGATCACTTTTATATGTAAATGATACCAAAATGTGTGTCACTGTTGCACAAAGATGACTAAACTCTCTGTGCAAACTTCAGCCTTTAGGGCCCAGTCCTCTAATCCAGTTGCAAAATTCCAATTGACCTGAAATTTCCAGTGGGACTTGTATCTCATTTCAGAGAAGCATAGCTGCTCTTAGCGCTACGTGGTGAACTTTGGTTTTCCTTTGTAGCCACCACTGTTTTCTTCCAGCATGTGTGTACCCTGTTCTTCAGTTTCTGGAAAAGCTGGGACTTAGAAGGCACGTGTTGATTCTACCCGAATTAAATCTGTACTCCACTCTTCACTGGATTTGACTTACGTTCTTTAATGTTTGTGACTACAGCTATTTTTTACAATATTTTGACAAATGAGAAAAAATTAGCTGATACTTGAATGAGATCTTTTTTCTAAATGCCTTTCTCCTCTTTATGTGCTCCAAAGTGTATGTAATTGAATGATTCAATTCTAAGAGAAGAAATCCCAATTAAAATGTGTTTATGAGGGTTTCAACCAGAGATTTCAACTTATGTTATAAGGGATTTACACCAGTCCTCATATATTTGAAGTAGCTCTCTTGTCTCAGTGGAGATTTACATAATCATAACTTCCATCAGAATCTGCACTTTCCCATTGCATGCTCACTCAAATCAATTTAGATGAAAAATTTATTTGATTTATTTCAATAACTTTACTATCACAAATCATAGCTACATATGTGGGTATGTAGGTATTCACCAATAAAACATATGAAGATGATTTCCCTGTGGTAGTATCAACATTTTCTGTGTTGCTTTTATTTTGTCTTATAAAATGCTGGTTTGGACAAGCAGCCTTGACCTAATGTATAATATGCAGCTTTGTGAAATAACAGCTATACACTAGAGATGGCACTAAGCTCATTTTAACTACAACATAAACCCAGATCTTGAAAGCATTGTGGTAACTTCCATTACACTAAAAGCTATTGATTAGAAATGCTTCTCTGGCAGAGAGAGGGGACTTGTGAACTCATTGTGTTCCAATGATTCACCATGAGATCTCAATGGGAGTCGCAGATGCCAAGTAGCAGCACAGCAGATAAACCATGAAAATCAAGGAGCAATCCAGGTCTTATCCAAGCAGTATAAAATAATGAAAAGATTTCTGTCCATCTGAACGGGTTCTAAAGAAGATCCTATTGTATATGATAAGAACTATTCTTGACCAGTTTTTCTATTCCACTTATTTTTTACTAGAACTTTACTTGATTTGATTATTTAAATTTTACACTTCTCATCAGACTTCTTGTTACTGAAGACAAAATAAGCATGTAATGTAGGACATTACATAAAGATCATGTCCTTTTTATGTAACTTGGTTGTAGTTTTTTTTTGTAGCATCTTTTACATGTCTTCTAAATACATGTAGATTTCACTGATGCAAAATATAAGAGAGTAATAATAGCAAAGTTGTTTAAAGGTTATGCCAATGCCCTAACCAGAAGGTGTTGTGTTTTAAAAATTTGGTCCACTATAGAAAACAGTGATAACTCACTAATAGTGCAGACCATATAAAAAGTGGTAGTTGTCAATATTGAATGCTAAGAGGTACATTCAATAAGATAAACAAAAACCCTTGAGACCTTGATATTCTCAATTACTTTTGGAGACAAATGGGATTTTTGGGAGGGAGAGTTGGTTTGCTTTAATGGCAGTAAAATGAGGTGGCTGCTCTACATGCATTACAAGCATGGCATGGGAAATGTGCTTTGAATTTTTTTCTTTTCTAAGCAGCAAATGATTTATGAGAATTAGATGTTCTTCATATAAGACAATTTTGGAATAAGTATACCTTTCTTAAAGCAAGAAGACATTTGCTATAAGCTGTAAAAAGCAGAATGAAAAAATGGATAGAGCACTTTTTAACTTGCTATATAAAGAGGCTTTGCAAATGAAAATAATTTGAGGTATGTTGTTAGTGGCTTTTGTACGGTTCTTATAATTTTGTTTTGGAACAAACTATAATTACAGAACAGCAGTTTCTTGAAATGTTTTCTTTAAAAAAAAGAACATATAGCAAATTCTAAATCCTATTAATCTATATTGCTCTTACAAGTTCATAAGCATCTTCATATGCATTAGTCTTTGTTTTGTTGGATTGCAAGGAGACTTTTCCTGAAGTTCAGTGTTAATCTATTTCTGTCCCTTGGCATGATATGATATTTTGGAGGAGTTTTCTGTTAGTAAAGTAACATTTTTTTCCTCTGTGTGAAGATTGCTTCTGTTTAGTATCTGTATGTATCAGTAGTTGGACCATAGCACATCATTTATAGTTCACTATGTTGGCTGTATTCATTACATTTATATACTTTACATTGCATAAGGTATTACTATTACATGAATGAATGTGCTTATGCTTATGTAGCTTATGTATTCAGTATATACTCATAACAATTCCACCTCATTCAAATACTAGATTCTCTCTTAGTAGATGGTTAGTTGCTCAGCTTATTTCTTTATTCTGAAAATGTGATTGAAAAAAAATATGCAAGAAATGTTTCTGGTTTGTTTGGGAGTTTTTTAAACTTGAGTAAGTATATAGGTTATATGATACACGATCCTTGCTTTCGTGATTATAATTCTGTGAATTGCCTAATGGCGTAAATACTCTGCCGGGGAGAAATTTTAATTATGGATTAGATGTAGGAGTTTTTCCACTTTGGGAACCTCAGAATTATTCCTCCTCTTCATGAATAGAAATTAGGAAGCAGGTGATTTGTGTGCTTATTTTAATAATGGGCCCACAATCAAACAAGATTTCTGTTATTCATTGAGATTTACCTTACAGAGAGTAATTTCCCCTACAGGACAGTTTGCTTAGTCCATTTATTATTAAAATTTAGTTTTAATAATATAAGAAATACCATTTTATATTATGCTTAAGATGTAACCTCAAAAGAAGGGTATCTAAGAAATACATTCAGAACACATTTTAATGGATATATTTTTTCATATTACTCAACTAATAATATTTATGTCTCCTCAGATATTTTCTTCTATAGCCCTACATGTAGATCTTCCTATTAATTTCTTTCTAAACTTCTATTTGACTCAATCCCATGAAAGGTCATTACAATATTTCCTAATGTACCCTTAATATGTACTACAGGGCAATACACCACAGAAACAACCTTTTGTGGGGAATTATTTTAGTTGGTTCTGATAAAGTTTTAGCCCAGAAATAGTTCTTCGCTAAAGAATCCTATGTTGATTTTTCTTGATGCCAACATCTTTGTCATTCTAACCAATTTACCAGCTGTAGAGGAGCTGACAATAGGAAAGGTGCTTTACCACTTTTTCATAGGCAACATGCTACTATGCTGGTGTATTATGATACATTTATGACATGACAGCATAATTATACAAAAAATAATCTCCACATGGCCTATACTGAAGGTAATGTAGGTTTAAAAAAAAATGGAAAACGAGTAAAGGTTATTATCAGAATGTATATCCAAGTAATTTCTTTCAAAAAGGAACAAAGGTTATAAGGAAGACCAAGAACTGTCAAAAGTGACATTATAGTGGGTGTTTTCTATAGTCAACCTGACCAGGAAGAACAAGTGGATGAGGCCTTCTATAGACAGATATGAGGAGCTTCACATTCACTGGCTGTTGTCCTCATGGGGGACTTCAACCACCCAGATGTCTGCTGGAGGGATAACATAGCAGGATATAAGCAATCCAGGAGGCTCCTGGAGTGCATTGATGATAACTTCCTTCTCCAAATGGTAGCAGAGCCAATGAGGAGAGGTACTCTGCTGGACCTCATACACCAACAAGGAGGGGCTCACTGGGGTTATGAAGCTCAAGGGCAGCCTTGGCTGTAGTGACGATGGTGGAGTTCAGGATCCTGAAGGCATGGAGGAGGGTGAGAAGGAAGCTCACGACATTTTGCTTCAGGACTTTGGCCTCTTCAAAGATCTGCTCAGAAGAGTTCTGTGGGATAAGGCCCTGGAAAGAAGTGGGTCCAAGAAAGCTGGTTAATATTTATGGATCACCTCCTCCAAGCACAAGAGAGTACCATCCCAGAAAACACGAAATCAGGCAAAAATGCCAGGAGGCCTGTGTGGATGAACAAAGAGCTGCTATCCAAATCCAAACACAAAAAAGAAGCATACAAAGGGTGGAAGCAATGACAGGTAGCCTGAGAGGGATACATTGTCCGAACATCCAGGAATGAAGTTCGGAAAGCCAAAGTCCAGATGGAATTTAATCTGTCCAGGGATGTCAAAGACAACAAGAATGGCCACTATAAGTACATTACTGACAAAAGAAAGTCAAGGGAAAATATGGACCTGTTGTCAACAAGACAGGGGATCTTGTGGCACAGGACATGGAAAAGGCCAAATTACTGAATGCCTTCTTTGCCTCAACCTTTACTAGCAAGACCAGCCTTTAGGAATCCTAGATTCCAGAGACAAAGAGCAAAGGCTGGAGCAAGGAAGATGTACCCTTGGTGGAAGAGGATCCAGTCAGGAAATGCTTAAGCAAACTGGGCATACATAAGTCCATGGGGCCTGATCAAATGCACCCACAAACACTGAAAGAGCTGTCAGATGTTATTGAGAGACCGCTTGGTAATGTTTGATCAATCATGGCAACTGGGAGAAGTACCCAAAGATTGGAAAAATGCAAATGTTACTCCCATCTTCCAGAAGGGTAAGAAGGAGGACCAGGGAACTACAGGTCAATCAGACCCACTGTGATCCCTGGGAATACAATGGAGCAACTAATCCTGGAAACACTTTCCAGGCACATTAAGGACGAGAAAATCATCAGGAATAGTCAGCATGGCTTTACCAAGGGTAAGTCATGCTTGACCAACTTCATAATCTTCTATGATGGACTGACTGACCTGATAGATGAGAGCAGAGCACTGAATGCCGTCTAACTGCACTTCAGTAAGGCCTTTCATGCTCTCTCCCATTAGATCCTCATAGAGAAGCTGCTGATGTATGGGCTGGATGAGCAGACAGTGAGACAGCTTGAAAACCGTCTGAGTGGCAGACCCAGAGGGTGATGATCAGTGGCACAAAGTCTACTTGGAAGCCAGGGACTAGCTGTGTACTCCAGGGGTCAAGACTGGGTCTGATCCTGTTTAACATATTCATTAATGATCTGGATGATGGGGAAGAGTATACCCTCAGTAAGGAAGAGAACCCTCAAACTGGGAGGATTGACTGATACACCAGAAAGCCATGCTGTTGTCCAGAAGGACCTTGACAGGCTGGAGAAATGGGCTGACAAGAACCTTATAAAGTTCAGCCTGGAGAAGTGCAAAGTCCTGCACCTGGGGAGGAACAACCCCATGACCCATATATGCTGGGGGACACCCAGCTGTCAAGCAGCTTTGCAGAAAAGGACCTAAGAGTCCTGGGGGACACCAGGTTGACCATAAGCCAACAATATGTCATTGGGGCAAAGGAGTCTAATGGTATCCTGGACTGCATTAGGCAAAGCATTGCCAGCAGGTTGAGGGAGGTGATAGATATTTCTCCTCTACTCAATACTGGTGAGGCCACATCTGGAGTACTGTGTCCAGTTCTGGGCTCCTCAGTGCAAGAGAACCATGGACATGCTGGAGAGAGTCCAACTAAGGGCTACAAAGCTGATGAAGGGACTCTCCTATGAGAGTCCCAGCTGAGACATCTGGAACAGTTAAGCCTGGAAAAGAGAAGGCTCAGGGTGGGTCGTGTCAATGTGTATGAATTACCTGAAGTGAGAGTGCATAGAGAATGGAACCAGGCTCTCTTCAGTGGTTCCCAGTCACAAGACCAGAGACAACAGGCACAGACTGAAGCACAGGAGGTGCTGTCTGAACATCAGGAAGCACTTTTTTACTGTAATGGTGAATGAGCACTGGCACAGCTTGCCCAGAGAGGTTGTGGAGTCTCCAACATTGCAGATATTCAAAAGCCATCTGGACAGAGTCCTGGGCAATCAGCTGTAGGTGGTCCTGTTTTGAGCAGGAAGGTTGGAGCAGACGGCCTCCAGAGGTCTTTTCTACCCTAATGGTTCTGTGATTCTGTGATTAAATGGTTAGGAAGAGAAGAACTAGCTTTAACTTGGTTTGGGTTCCTTTTATAGACGTCCCCAAAATTTGACTGTCTTGAAACATCTATTACTACTAGAGATTTTAATTGTGCAGTTCTGAGATAGGAGAAGTCTTAGATGAAAAGTTAATGTAGCTAGCCATAATATACATACAATCAAAGTGATTAATGAAAATCAAGAATTGTTCTAAAGCATCTGTTTCCTGATTGCAATGTGTGGAAGTACTCTGTACACATGGGAGCTCAGTCCAGGCATTCACGTGGCTACAAAAGAAAATAATGTTGCTCAGTTCCTGTAAAATCTACAGAGAAAATGAAAAAAATATACCAATTGTTACTTTAGCTAAGAATGACCAGTTTTTAAGTGAAGAAAAGCTGGTTTTTTAATTGTAAAATTTCTTGTAATTAGTTTCATTGTCATTATCTGTAACTACTAATTAATCAGAATAACATTCAGCATTAGCATTGAAATGATTTTAGACTAGTAAAGGAGAAAATTAAGTTATTTTTAAAAATATAAAGATATCTATTTTGTTCTCTTGCAGTCACAGATAGCCGTGATTAAATTTTAATTTGGTGTCAAATTAAACACTCGGTTACAGCACGCTGACTGCCAGAGTACAGCTCCACTCACTTCAGAGGAATTTCCCATTTAAACAAGCAGAAAGTTTGTTCTGTGCCATTATCAAGTCTTCCAAAGGCAGATTCAGCTCAGTTCACATCCACAAAATGAATCTCAGTAGTAGCCAAGAAAATTTTACGAATACTAGCTAAATAACTATACAACAAAGTGATTTTGAATATCTTTATTTTTAATTGTGTACAGAGTGTCTTCTACATTTTTAGCTGCTAACTCTGAAGAGCACTTCGTACCAAATTGTCTTCAGCTGCCTGTGTTCGTCATAGCATCACTGTACATTCCTCACTTTAGTATAAAGACAGAGTGTGAATACGAAAATACGGCTAGTTCTGTTAATTTTGGTGTTGTACTAGTCTGGGAGGCACAAATATCCAACCACAGAGCCAGAGCCTGAGTGAGTATCTCAGATGGGCAGAATATGCAGTCATATGTCATCACCCTTTTGTAAGTATTATAAAGGATAAATATTATAATTACACAGTAGAGATAGTGAAAGTGTAGATAGTTCACCATACAACACAAAACCAGCAGAAAATTTTTAGGAAGCATTGTCTAAAAAACAGTATCCTTCTCATGGACAAAAAATGTGACCTCGTCTCCTTTGAGTCTCCTGCTGGTGTTATCCAGGGGATCATCACCCCTCTAAAGCTGCCATCCAGTTGGAAAATTACTTCTACCGTTCAGCCACTGCACAGCATTTTTACCCACTGTCAGCTCACCTAATCCTATTGTATTAATGGGTCTAACAGACCAGTTTTGCTGAAAGGATGATTGGACAGGGATTTGATTTCTTCTGATAGTAACTGGGGCCTGATTTTGCAGCCTCTTGTATAGACGTTAATGACTACATAAAGCACAGCGGAATAAGGAATCAGATTCACTGGGTGAGTTTATACTCTCATGTACACCAAAACAAGCATGAAAAATTCTGAAAAATCTTTATTCCTCATTTCACAACTGTTTCTTAAATCGTTGAAATATGAATTTTTCAATTTAATTTCAAAACAGATATTCTTAAAATAGAAATACCCGTGTCACCAGGCATCAGTTTTATAGAACATAGTCTGTTATTGCCATTAGTCTCTGCCAGCTGGAATAGTTAATTGTGTATGAAAGGTTTTGATAGGAATATCCTGAAAATATATTTTCCTGCCATGTACCCAGCAGGGCTAAACTGGAAAAAATCCAGAGGAATAATAATAGTGCTAGGAAGAAAAGAGGCATTATGGTAAGATGTAAAGGCCATGTAAAAGCGGACCATGTGTGGTCAGTCCTTAATTCTAGTTAGTCTGTGCATTCTCCGTGGTAGGAAATAAGATCTCTAGCGATTACAAGGAAGATGTCTAAACACAAATCAAAGTAAAGTGCATGAATCCCAGAGATTCTCAATGGAAATCAAATGTTTCCAATCCAGACAAATATCCTCAGAGGCTAAATGGAAAAGAGCAGCAGTTCTTAAAGAATATGTGGTTACTGAGTGAAATATATAGATTTACATTGTGTTTCATTTTTTGGTTATACATGGAAATTAAAACACAGAGGAGGGAGTGTGGTTCTTTGAGTCATCTTCACTTATGCAAATGACTTATTTCTCCTTTCATTATCTAGGTTATTAATATTAGTAAATTCAATTATTAAAAAACCTTTGATTCCACCTTTGATTCCTGGTTTTGGTTACTGCAGCCATGACACAGACGCAAGAACACTTGTCCCATTGACTGATGAAAATTTCTTTAAAGCATTGACGTCTTGCAAGCAGGTCTGAAGTTCAGTTCATCTGAGACTAGCCAGGCCCATTTTGGAGAAAAAGAATTAAATTTAATGAGGTGGCAAAATAAGGTCAAAGTGAAATTTCTTGGGATTGTAATATAATTAAAAAGCAGTCATTTTAATATCTACATCATGATCTCTCCCCTGAGGCAGTCCAAGTTTATTTAGAAGTATGGTAAAAATTACTAAAAGAAGAGGACAAGTAACTTTCCAAAAATGTCAGTTCTGGGAAGTAATTGAGAAAAAGGAGATAATAAGTATCAAAGATATGCTTATTTGTTAACTACTGTGGCTCCAAAGAAGCACAAGTCTATTCAGATGTGCAATATCTAAAAATATGTAACAATAAAATAATCGTAGATTGATAGCATTAAACTAAAGCAGTGTTGAATGATTTCACGTTTGATACACTTGTGACGATAAATGATAGAAAAGTGGTAAAGCTGCATAGAAATCAAACAGCAAAAAAAATTAAATCAACAATCAGAAAGATTGTTGATTTAATTATGTCTAGATTTTGATTCTGTTTGTCATCTGCAGCAACTGGGGAGGGAATTAGAAAATATTACAGGGTGTAGAAATAAATTGGGGGTGGGGGTATTTTCCCACTGGGGACAACAGTAATGATTTGTCTGAATAATTTTTTTAACGCATTATATTTGAATTCTTCATGGGAAACATTTCTCAGTGAGCTCTTTATGCAATTGATGCAGAGATTGGTTCCGAGAAAACAATTTATTTAAACATTTTTGTGTTTAACAGGGTGTCAAAGTATTTGCTTCTGTTTATGCTTGGTTTCTGTTCTCATTTAGCTAGAGAAAATTCAGAGATTCATACATGGCCAGAATATACTGCTATGAAAATATTAACCTGACCTCCGACATGGCAAAAGGCAGCATTTCTTCCAATGATTCCTACAATGCAGCCCAAAAGCAATGATTGATATACAGTTCCATTTAGACAAAGGCTCTGTCTTAAGACTTCAGAAAAGAATTTCCCAGTATTCCCCGTGATTATTTTATCTTTACTGAAAATTTTCATCTTATCTTCAGTTTGAACTTTTCTGACTCTTGAACCCAGCATTTGTCTGTTTCCGGTTGGAAGGGCTTCCTGGTATTAAGAATCTTTCTCCTGACGTAGATAGTTACAGACTGGGTTCAAGATACCTCTTATTCTCATCTTTGATACAGTAGATTGAGCAACTTAAGGCTTTCATTCTAAGACATGATTGCTTAGTTTTCTTAGGTTTTTAATGCCATGAATGACTGTGAAAAGGTGGGGTTTTTTTCTGAAACCTCTTTCACTTTTTACTTCCTTTTAAATTGATGAGCACTGGAAAGAAACACAGTAATGGTTTTAGTTATGCCACAAAAAGTAATGCCATTTCTGTTCGTTATTTCTTTGCTTGTGCATTTAAGGCTTGCGCTGCCTCCCCTTAGTTGCTGCTTCACACTAGGAGCTCTTCTACAGTAGCTTCACTAAAATGATCTGATCATTATTTCATTCTCAATGCACTTGGGGTGTGTGGCGCTGTCTAGAAAAGGTGGCCTCAACCTAGAGTAAATTCAGGGGTGTTAGTAGAATTTACAGAGGTGTTCCAAATTTGGGCTGATGGCTTTGTCTTGTACAAAACTGGCAGAAACATCTAATTGTGCCCTAACAACCCCTGTTTGGCAGAAAGCCTCATCCTCATTTTTGGTCAAGACAGACCGTCCGTCCAAAAATATCAGTAGAGGCCCTTTTATACTATATTATATTTCAACCCACTGCACTGGAAAGTCCTCTGAATGGGTCCACCCGAGCCTGGGAGAGACTGTACATTGATTTCAGAACCTAATGGGGCCATGAGGAAATGTAGGAACTCCTGGGCACTGTTCCCTAGGTTCTGGTGGATTTGCAGATTTTGCAGATGAATCCCAAATTTTGTTCTATGAAGCCCAGTGGTGGGAAATGCTGCTTCTCTATTTGCTCAATATTCAAGCAGAAATCTGCAACAGAGTCGGAATTCTGTGCTAGGTATCTTTATAATACATTTCTAATTATTCATAATTACAGTTAGTAATTACAATCAATATTTACAGTGGTTTTCAAAAGTACATTAAAAAAAAAATGCAAATAGTCCTAATGGAATTTGTCGGATACACACCACTTGAGAAGATCAATGCTAAGAGCCTCAGATCTTTAGTTCATCATTATTGAGACTCTGAAGGTTCATGCTCTATAACATACTTTGTAAAATACCTCATGTTTTCATATACTTTCCAAGTATTTTCTTTTGAATCACCCGTTAAATAAAACAATTTCTCTGACAATTTGAGAAACCGATGGGACAGGCTAAGTTACACTATCCAAGAGATGCTGGGTGCAGGCCCACAGAAGAAACAGCCTCTTGAAATAAAATTCTCCAACATAGTATTTTTAAGTAGATAAATTTATAGAGAAACATACTTATGCATTATTCTTTGAGAAAACAAACTTAAAATCTTTAAAACAATTTCTAGCCATTGTTTTTATTGCAATTCACCTGCATAAAATAAGCTTAATTTCAGGCTACTTCCCCACTACTTGTACTACTGACTAATTTATGAAATTTCACAAACTATATCTGTGGATTATTCTACCCTTCATTTTTGCAAAATGTGATTTCGAACTATAATTTTGATGAGGAAAAAAACCCTATTAAAATGCCACTTCTCATATGCTGTATCTTATTATGATATTTCTAGAATGGTATGTCCATAACTTCAAAATACTAACGTACCATTTCATCTGTTTATCATGAAAATACTGTTATTACATAATTGTCAGGATAAATATTGTGCTCTGTGTGTAGCTAAGATGTAAATATTCTAGTGGTGAAAAAAAAATGTAATAGCAGAAATAACCACAAAGCATATAAACAGTCACTTCTTTTTTAAAAAAGTCAAGGTTTCCATGAAGCATCACCAAATATTAAAATGATTCTTGAATTAACAAAAATATCCTGTAAAAATATGACTCTCATTATTATGTCACTGAATCATAGTAATAGGCTAAAATGGAATCGGTTTTGCTGCAAAAAATGCAGAGCAGATTCTGCTCTCAGCTCAGTGGGGACAGCCTGAGATAATTCATCTGAAGATAATAAGCCAGATTCACAGCCTGTGTAAGTTGTATAGTTGTACTGATTTCAACTGTGTCACACCAGATTTAAATCAACTGAATATTTGGCTTGATATGTGCAGTCGACAGATTACACCAGTAGTACTGAGAGCACAATTTGGCCAAAGGAATTGGGTTGTAAATGCAGGAATTAGCTGTGCAATTTAGTATCATTGGTGGGAGTGGGGGGAGGTCTAGGAAATAAGCATTTGCAAGGGATGAAGACCTGTGTATTCTTCAAGTGAGTAGCTGGGTGCAACGTCAACACAGCAGACTTTTCACATCTACTAGAAGTCAGAGTGCTGAAGAGAACGTGACCTGTCTGGGCAGTCGTGCGGTTGCTAGTGGAGGCTGTAAGGCTGTTCTGCACCTTCGATGTTGCATTGAGACTCCCTTTTAGCCCCTTGTCTCATCCCTGGGCTGTGCCTTGGTGAAAACCATTGGGACGATCGGCTGGTGTGGAAAAGGCTAAGAGCCATTCCGTGCCAGTGCCCACGGCAGCTAGGAGATGGCTCTTTGGGTCTTGAAAGCTTCTGATTCCACTGATGCCAATGGAGCTACTCGGTAGACAATAAGGTCCTCCAGGGTGGGTGGATATAAATGTGGATAAATTCAGACTATGAGTGGCTAAATTATCAGCAGTGACAGGAATGTATAATATGGCTCTACTCTCTTCCTAGTACATAAATTTTACACCAGTGCAACTGTAATGACATAAATACAGTTACTTCTCTTCCTGAGGAAGACTTTATTCCCTCTGAATTGCAAAATTAAGATTTTGATAGTATACGTGACTTTCAAAGAGTTTCCCCTTTTTGGTTTTTTATTAAGAGTGACTGGAGTAAGCAAAATGAATAAAAAAACAAAGTTAGAATTTGGCTGCTTCTTAGTCTGCTTAGAAGAATAGGCTGTGCCAAGAAAATGGGAATCGGGAAAGTCAAGCAAAGTGTTAGTGATATGGAAATATATCAGCCATCACAAAAAACCCCACCTTACATAATTAATAGTACTCAATGCTAATCTAACGTAAAAACCTTGTAAAGTACTGTAAAGAAGCTGAACTAATTTTTTTCTTAGATTGCAAAACTCTTTAAGATGGTTTCACTAAGCACGACAAAAACATGTGGAGGAATGAATTTTCATTGTTGTTTACTAATGTATAGGGGTTTGGATATAGACACTGTTTTATTCACAGAACAGGAATTCAACACTTTGAATTTGTTTAATTCAAAATGTTTTGACAATGTAATTTACTATCACTTAAAAGTTTAATCAATCAGACGTTTAGGGGAAGCCGCTCAGCTAATGTAAATCCTTCTGGTGATAGAGTCATCAAAAACCACACACCACACACTACTAAGAACAGGCCCATGATATAAACCAAAATATGCTAAACCCTGTAACCAGATGAGTTTAACCATCTGACGCTGCCTGTGATGTCATTTTCAGAACTCTCCCTTTGACTGACATCATGAGCAACAGAACTGGCCTTTTAGCAAGTTGACGTGTTGTTTTCAAGGAATCATGTTTTAAGCTAAATATGGCCACCAAAAAGGATGTCATTGCAGCATTGGTATTACAATACCCCAACACTGCAGTAACCAGAAATAGATGAAGGAGCCTGAAATTATCCTACAATTGAAATAACTAATTTATTTTTCATTAAGTTTGGAGGGTTTTGTACTTAAAGAAAGGAAATTACTATATGCAGTTGAAGGAAGAAAGCTCTTCCAGAAAAGTTTAGCTGTAAGTAGCTATTGCTAATAGCCCAAATATCACTATAATTTACGCTGCACATAGAACATAATATCTTTATCTTGTGAAATTGGGTGTTTTTCATTTTCCCAGCGAACTTTATTGGATTTGTTGATCTTCAGGTATTTAGTCACAACAGGCATACTGCTTTTCATATTTTTTTTTCTTTTCATCCTCTTGCTTTCCTAAATGCATTGAAACAGTATGTGCCCTTTGCAGGTTCATAACAAACTAAAATGTCAGGCAGTGAGATTTTAGAAGCCTAAATTTATAGTGTGTGCATGGAAAAGGTGATTTGTAATATCTTAAGCCAAATAACTTTATCTGGTCTGACCTATGAGTATAACAAGTAAAACCTGAGAGACTTAAGCCCTTAGTATTCATTGTTTATAGTAGTTATTAATTTTAAAGTGCTAATTTTTTCAAATTATTTATTGGAATAATGTCTAGTTATGATGAGATTTTTCAGTACTTTCCAGTATTTTGTGGCATTAACTTACAAAGGCTTTTCATTCTGAAAGTGACACATTCTGGCAGGAAATCTCTATGCCTAAGAGAGCCCAGTTCTGTGTAACTCATTTTACTGACTCCTGGTTTACAATATATCCAAATTAGTTTAGATCACATTTCTTAACAGTCGTATGAAAAGCTGTTTTCCTATAGGAAGGCTCCATGAGAATTGACCTTTAATAACTGAGCTGGGCTTCCTTTTCCAGCTGCCTGTGAGTGCTTGCTCCTAAGGCAGCGTTGGTGCAGACAGCACAGACAGCGGGAAGAGATCTCCCAAGCAGTCAGACTGCGATGTTGTCACCCTTCCTCGTTTCTTTGTTGGTTTCACACAGTCCATCTCCTTGACTTCTGTGTTGTTTTTCCTTTGTTATTTTACCTTTCCCATTTTCTCTCCCCCCCCAACCCCCGAGATATCTTTGTGCTCTGTCCTATCCTCTCCTTAGTAAAAATCATAACAGGCAACAGAGACATACTCCCTCAAAACCACCTGCTTAGCAGAGGAGCTGAGGACTATAGAGACTAGCATGAATACTACTAGGAACTAGGACACTAGCGCTTTGGGGGAACCTTCTTTCCTGCGTCCCATATTGTTGCTGGGTTGGGGATAAAAGGCCAAGTTACTGCTTGTTGATAGCAGCCTTTACTTAGGCAACAGGCCTTTTTTAATCCAGGGGCAGAACCCATGTCTGAGATTGCTGTGGCCTCTGCTAGCTGTACCAGGCGGAGAATTGATTGATTTTTTTTAAGATGTGCCAGTTTCTGATGCTGACAAATGCTGTGGGAAGTAATCCTACAGTTCTGCGTTATTCCACACGTTTTAAGTGTCAGTTTTTCCACACTGGATTCAGAGATCCAACAGAATGACCAGAGTGAGTGCAGGATCAGCCACACTCCCTGTGGTAACATCTTCACAGCATATTCTAAAACTTTTTATCTTGTTCAATCTGTTTAAAGTCATCGATTTCATACCGGTCATTAAAGAAAACTCAGAATGGAAAAGTAGAAGCAAATGAACTTAGAATCCCTATCACAAATGACTGATGGCTTTATATAGTTATAAAAGTCTTACAAGAATATCCTCTGATTAATGACTAATAATAATTAAACTTACGAAGAGCTGCAGTAAATCCTGTACGATTTTTGCACTTTGGAAAAAGTATTATTTTATTTCATATCACGTAAATTTTGTTAAATAGAGGAAACACTGCTTCCCTGGTGCTTTTGTTTTTCCCTCTGGATTGTAGCAATGGAGCACTTGCATGTTGTGTTTGATGCCTTGCATGATGAAGACATGCAATGGCAAGTTCCAGTCTGCATGCTGCTTAATGAATGTTTTCCTTTTCTCTCCTTCCCTGTTATGTGCTTACAGAAGACAACTATGTGGAAGGTGGGTGCTTTCTACCTTATTTTCCTAAGCTCTTGTTTTTCCCTTCTGTTTAGTGGTTTTTTTCCCCTTCTGCTTAATGTTATAAAAGTACGCATATCATTCAGTACGGTAAGTTGCATTTTTTACCCATAAAGGTATACAAGCGTATTAAATAAGTGTGATTTCTTTTTCCATACAGAACACAAGCAAAGCTCCATTTTAATCTTGGCCTTATTGGTGCAATTCCAGAATATTCCCACTGAAACAATGGGATTTATACTCATATGGCTGATACCACCCGTCAAAATCATTCAGGAAATGTGCAGAAACACTGATTTCTTCTCATGTTCTGTATGAAAAACACTGCAAGAAACGATTTGTTTCATTAGTGTGGAGCATAAATCCTCCTCATAAGAATGTAATGCATGTTAAATACCTATCTTTTAATTGCTTAGGAAAATGGAAAGCGCTTTTCTCTTTAACACTACAAATCTTGCTTACAGTAATATCCTTTACAACACAAAGATTTAGGAAAAAAGTTTTCTGTCTCCCTTTTACCATAATGCCCTCTACCTTTTTGGACATTGTGAAAGAAGAAGCATGTGATTTTAATAATACTGTTGGTATGTAATTAAGTCCCTTTAAAGAAAGTATGGCACAGGGCAGTGGAAACTAAAGCACAATGGCATCTAGCCTGAATATTGGTAAGTAAGTCTATCAGCTGGTGAAACATGTTGCGTGCATATATATCGTAGTATTAAAGGTACAGAATGTGCTTCACATATCCGTTATTGCTGGGACTCAATACTGTCTTTTTCCCTATAAGCCAAAAGGTGCAGGTGCTTTTTTACTTGCAAGTGCTTTTAAAAGTCTCTCTGGGCTGAATCTTTGCATACTGGATTATCTATTTGAAAAATCAGTTTATCTATCAAAACTGAGCAATAACTTGTATTTTATTTTTTCCAATACTTGTAAAACTATCTTTAAATCAAGGACTTTACAAGCTAATTCGTATGCAAAGTCACTGCCCTGGCACAGCTCTGACCCAGGGTCCTGTAGCGAGCCGCCGTGGGCCCTGAGTTCATCCAGGATTCAAGTCACCGTGGGCCACTGCCTGCCTGTGCCGTGGCACTTTTCTCAAAAAGCCTGGAAGTATCGGTACTGCATTCCTCTGTGCTACTGTATTCAAGGGCAAAGAGAGGTGCTCAGATTTAGCACATACACAATGCCGTGCCATTTCATGAAAATTTATGTTACCAGTAGGAGAAATAAAATTTAAGCAATTCTGATGCTTTAATTGTGTGCACTGTCACGCACATACCTATCAATACGATTGCCTTTTCATTGTGATGTAAAAACGTATTCAACAACACTGGGACCGGAATTCTATCTGAAAAACACAAAAGCCCAGAAACAAGTACCTAATCTTATACTTGATCTGTCCATAAAACTCTTACTGATGTCAACATGAGTCTCAAATGTGAATTAGGATCAGTGTAACTAGATAAGGAGGTTTCATTTCATGTATTCATTTATGCACAGCAGTACAAGGTAAAGCCTGGATAGCAGTTAATCCAGACTTTACCTGAATCTAATTCTTAAAACTGCAACCTTAAATTTATTCCAACACAGGTCTGGATACTTAAGCAAACACTAAAGTTACAAAGGATGTATATGTAAAGAATGAAAGCATAGAATGAGCTGTCCAAAGCACGATTTGGAAACCAAGCTATAATTTTTCGTCTTTGACTTCTGTGATATCTGAGCATCTCTGAAAGTTAGGCTACATAAGAAAACAGAAGGATTTAGTATTACAGAGTTAATTTTGTATATATTACTGGTATGAAAAGGCTACGTTTTATTAATTTTACTAAAATTGTGCTAGGGTTGAATGTGTTTACTGCAGGTTTACCATAATTAAATTTTGTTTTGGCCTGTGCTCTGCATGGAACTCACACACCAAATAATGAAAATATCCTATCTTCATATCTGCTTCCACTATCCCATCCTGTGCCCCTTAATCCTCTCCTCTCAGAGCCAAGCTCGGTATAAAGGGAGTGGATCACACATGAAGCATTCCTACTAAATCTTGAATTCCTAATTCACAAAGAAAAGGATTTTATCACTCTGTTTATGAAGTAATGGTGCACAAATAATATTGTCAATGTATGGTACGCCCATACATGGCTAGTTAAGGCTAGAACTTTCCATGACTATCCATTGTAGTATTTTCTATTACAAGCAGATTGTCATTTAAAAAATCTAGCAGGGATTCCTATCATGGTAGATGTATCTGTATCATTTTAAACCACTTTGTGGACTGCACAGGTGCAGTCATAGTAATTCTCCACTCTTCCATAGCCTTCATCCACAGATTGCAAAAATATAAAATAAGGTAAGTATCATTATGTGCTTTTAGCAGTAAGTATAAGTAGCCTTACTCCTTCACAAATAAAGTAACATAGAGTCAAACATAATACAGTGTTTTGAGGACTAGTACTAAATTTTTTAATTGATAGATGTTTGGTTTGAGCAGTGTATTTTTTTAACATTCATTTGACTTCCTTTTTTAGCTGAACAGCACTGTAAGTGACTCTTAAAATTCAAGTGGTTTCTATGATGTTTTCAAGAGGCACTTCTGCCATTTACAATTTTTTCAAATTATATAAGAATCGTGTATTTACAGTTGACCAATCTCATATATCATTTTAGCAAAAATAGCAGCTATCAAGCAGTGGTAATCTACTGGACCTTTTGTTTAGGTCCTTATAGCTATAAAGATCATATTTAAATGCAAGCTAGTAAGAGTTTATCTTTGCATTCCCCTAGGAGACATGAGAGAGATTTGCTTCATGCCTTCTAAAAGCTGAAAGAGGTTATATAAAGTAGCTGCTGGAAAGTCACAATTTTATTAAAGAAAAAGATCTAACATTTGACCAGTTTCACCTTCCCTCTATCCAGTACAGTTAACGCCAAGTCAAAAGTCTGAGATTTCTTACTACAGTTGCCAACACAAAAACTTAAAAGCCAAAAGCCAAGTTAAATAATCACACTTCCAGAAGGCCACACATCAAAGGATCCAAGCAAGGCCATTCAGCATTAAAAGAATGAAGCTTGAGCATAGATCTTTATAGTTTGTGTATTCAGCGTGCCTCTCTTGCAGCAATGCTTACAGAGAAAGAACACACGTGAAAACATTTCTACTCTCTTTCAGAAGCTGCGAACTGCAGCCCAGCTGGGTGATGTTTCCCAAGCAATGCTTGTGTGGGCATCCCTTCAAGATCACACTCAGCTTTCATTTACTTTGCTGTCAGCCCCAGGTAATCCCACCAGCTGCAAGGTGGTGTGTTAGGGAACATGATGTATTGCACAAGAGGTGAGGCACGTCAGGCCCTTCAGTTTAACCACGCATCTAAAAAAGCATAGACATTAAAAGCACTAATTCGGCAAAACCATTGTTAGTCTATTTGTAACATCAGTTGAGATTTGGAACTGATAAGATATGAATCCTTTCAGACTGATTGCAGGCAGGAGTGTCTTCTTTGAACTCCCCACAGGTACTGTGAGTCATTTGTGCACCGAATTTTCTTTGTGAATTAGAAATCACAGGAACTCTCTAGGAAGTCTGCTTTCCAATAAAGAGAAGGATATTTTATTGCACACCTTCTTTGTGTGAATTCATTTTAATTAGTTGCAAATTAGAAAATAATGTATCACTTTTT
Source organism: Limnodromus scolopaceus (assembly GCA_028565335.1). NCBI lineage: Eukaryota > Metazoa > Chordata > Aves > Charadriiformes > Scolopacidae > Limnodromus > Limnodromus scolopaceus. The sequence goes on from JAOXNO010000024.1 coordinate 9,543,901, forward strand.
ATAGTTGTTGGGGAAGAGGAGCACATTTAACGCATGAGCAATTAGTAACTTCTAAAATGGATCCTAAACCAGCAAAGTTCAACAAGAATAAGCCCATTTTTTAAACCAGACATAAAATGTGGAAAAAGCTTAATATTTCTAGAAAAATGTTCTCCCAACATCACATTATTCTCAGTGAGAATATAAGCATCATTTTATTATTATGAATTAAAATATTTTTGGTTAAAGAGTAATGAAGTTTGGCTCTGGTTGAGTGATTATTGTTATGGACGTCTGTTTTGAAATGTCACTAGACCTATACTGGTATGATTGGATTTCATCTCACAATACAAATATAAAGCAAAATCTATTTCTCACAGATTTATGAAGTAGCTGCAGAAGCTGTCACTTAAATTTTCTTTATTGCTATGTATTTTATATTACATATGTAATAATCTGCCTTCTCTAGAACAAATTCATTCTACTGTCACATTTCACACAAATAAGGAGACATCCCTTGCATTATCATTTCAATGTGATGAAGAAATTTGATTTAATTACCTGAAATGCTCATTTTTATGAGGGGAAAAAGATCAGACCCAGCCCATTTTTCAGGTTTACACTTCTCCAGGTTTTTATCGTCATTTCACATGTAGAGGACAGGAAGTCCTCCCAGCAAAGTGTTCAAAGCAAGATAATCAAAATACGATAAAGACAGATGGAATATTAAAGGAACTGGTTGGATTTGAAAGCATTTTATTATTTTCTGTCATCCCAACTACTGCACAGAAGAAATACACAATAAAACAGCACCCAGTGTTTGAATTGCAGTTCTGTTACTCGTAGCCCAAAGCATTCCAACCAGTGGTTGAAAAATGCTCTTTGATTTCCCTCTGTGATACAGACATCTCATAGGAAACAGATGCCTGTCACAAAACATTTTTGTCACTGTGACAACACCACCTTCCCGTGCTCCCTTGTTTATTGCTGACTGTGCTCTTGTTTCCCTTCAAGGTCTGGCGCACCTGATGATGGGCGACCAAGGTATGGGCTCTGTTCCTTTTCCACTCTGCTTTCATTGTTTCTTCTTGTTCTGTAGCTGCTTTGAATCCATCACTGCAAATGATGGGCAAATGCTTGAAAGCTGTCTTTGGCTGCAAATAAACACATGGTTTTAGTCACATCTTTTCTTATTTCATTATATTTTTTTTTTGTTTGCTCCGTAAGCTTTTGTCCTTCCTGCCTCCTCAATTCCCCCTCTTGCAATACAATAACTGAAGAGGTGAGAGAAATAACAAGGTGATTAAGAAAATTTAATGTATTTATCAGAAAATAAAATTATGGGTGATTCTATAAACGATAAACGAAGCACAAGAGCACTCTTCAGGTAGCTCCTCAAAGAAGACACTCAGCTTGTCACATTGTACACATTGAAGAGTCCATTTACATTAATGCATGGCTGATTGGAAATGTGCAGAAAGCACCTGCTCCTGGCTTCTGGAATGCTGAGAGTACAATTTTACAACCTAACGAAATCAGTGATTTTTTTTTTTTCCTCCTAACGTATTGTCCATGTTACTTTTGTGTCACTCTTTCTTATCTAAGCATGGGTTATTTCTGTGTTTCTCTGCATGTACATGGTTGGAAAAAAATAAACTAAATCCCTAATACAACACTGATTGCATCTCCATTTGTCTCCAGACACTTACCTTATACTTTGTCTCTTCATGTTCAGATACTACTGCATTTACATATACTCATGACTCTTACTGTTGTTTCTCTCCTCTTCTTTATTCTCTTTTTGTCTGGAAATGCTTTCTTCATGGAACCATTTCACCAAATCCATAGGTAAAAGTAAAGGTATTACATGATTTTCTTTATTTTTTAATGCCATCAGTATACTTTAATGTATGTATAAGCAATGCAAATAAATGTAAATCTTTTTGCACTGATAACATGAGGTAGGTATATTTTTAAAGTAAATATTTCATGGATAACAAGGTAAGGAGAATTATCCTAAAGTACAGGCTGACCTTTTTTTAAAGTTTGTCTCCGGTTTTGTGAGAGATGTAAAGCTTTGGCAGTGATAAAGGAGGCTACAGTTGTAGAAAACATTCAGGATGAAATAACAGCCACGTTTTGAGGTATGCATTTTTCTGTTCTCAAAGAATTGTAGTCTAAACCACCAGACACAGCAAAAAGCATGATGTTGTTCAACAGAGACTCCCTGGAAATAATCTGTCCAGGGCCAGTCTACAGCTTGATGTAAGTTTTAAATCTGAATAGCACTGACGTCAGCAAGTCTCTGCTATCAGCTGATCACATTTGCCCTGAGATTTTCCGTGTATATTAATCACTTTGATTGTGTCTGAGACAAGAATTGGACAAAGGAACGAGGAAGAATGAACGCCAAAGAGAAGCGTGGGGTGTATTTCAGAATTTTTTACTCTTTTTTGTTTCTTTATCTAACGAATATCAGCCATGTTTACTTTCTTTCTCCTGGAGGGAACATGTGCAGTAGGGTCAAGACTTTTTCTGTAAAAATAAACACCAGGTTTTGCTATGAGGATACTTGTTCACAGACATCATGTAAATATGTATTTTATTATAAGAAGCTGGTCATTAAAAGCCAGTAAATCTGTGTTACGTATGATGAATAATACAGTATTAATAATCTTAAGCATTTGTCAGGGTGTGCCTACTCTTGGTATAAATCAGAAGTGCAATTTGTATGGTCGTACTTTGCTAACTGGTTAGATTAGAAATAATCTTCCAGGTTCCTTGGTGTCTTGGCTGATTTAGTGTTTACACACCTAGAAAGTTCATGTGATGCAATGACTGTAGCGTCTCATTCCTCTTCATATCAGATTCTCTGGAGAGACTGTGTACCTGGTTATAGGTGGGATACTATTTAAAGGGTTCTGTGTGTTCTGGAGCTGTAAATCTTCTTGCCTCAGAAAAGTTTTAAGCCAGGAGAATGAAAAACAGTCTACTGATTTCCGTGTTTTGTAGGATTGTCTTGTTTGTTGGATATCTGATCCTTGTGTTTCTCTTAAACTTACCTTGTATGTATTACTTCCTTATGACTTCTTATCACTATCTTGTTCCTTAATGGTAGATATCTTGGGTGGAATTACCTTAAAATGACATTTTATACTAACTGAACTGTGATGTTGTAGGTCATTTTTATCAATACCAAGGAATTATTTTTCTAGATTATCCTATTCAGAATACATGATGCAGTATGAACAACAATGAAGTTTTATTTTGTATAAAGGGATGAAAACATAAGCTTTATGAATATATGTTATGATTGGTGGTTGATCTGGAAAGCAGATTTTAACAAAAAAAACCCCAACTTTGCAAGTATTGTGCAATAGTTAGATATTCATACTTTTATTTTAAAAGATTTAACAACTGTATGACCTTGGATATATTAGCTACATTTCGTGTTTAATGATGTGCCGTGTGACATAATTTGAACACCAGTCACCAGTCATCTAATCATTTGACTACTTTTTTCTTTTCACATTTTAATTTTTTATTAGATTTACCTAGTTTGTATGGGAATGCCGATTATTGTGATTTGATAATCACAATATTTCTGCAAATATAACACTGTATATTTGTTCAAATGGATGGAAAGGGTTTATGTTTATACAAACTCTAGTTGCTTGTAACAGAAAATATCCCTTGATATTGGATCACATCCTCAACCAGGGGAAAATGGCCGCATTTTATTGACTATCCGGAAACTATACTAATATTGGCTATTGAAACACATGACCTTGAAACAGTTGTGATAACACATATTTGTGACACATGACAACGTAACAAAGGATGAGGGCGATGGAAAGGAATGAAGGGACAAAAGAGGAGCTCAGCATTGAATTCATTTGCACCTATTTCAGCCTTTCATTAATAAGTTCAATTTCTTTAGAGGTCAGTAACAAAAGTGATTGCAAAATTCTGAGTGATTATATTATTAATTATTCTTATTTGGGAACTATAAGTAATGAAATAATTTTAAGAAGCTTTAATATGCAATTTGCCTTGGAGGGTGTAAATGGCTAAAGTATCACTATCTTCTTTAATTGTGTAGATGTTCTTTGGGATACTGGAAAAGGAAAAGAAAACACTATACTTTAAGAATGAGGACAGGATGTGGACAGGACAGGGACCTGGTGTTGACAGAGGAAGGAGAGGTGAGGCAGCCTTTCCAAGTGGCCAAGCAAGACAAAATCCACTACAATCTCACAGGACGCACCTGCTATTTGTCATTTAATTGTAAATATAAATTGGGATACTCTGGATAATTTCCCCCAAAAGTTTTTATTGAAGCTTTATCAATATTAGCAAAGCTGTCTCTGGCCTTTAGAGAAAGGCAGAAGCAAAGCTCAGAAGATGTCACAGGGCTGAGACATCTGTCAGTACTGAAGGTCATGCAACTTGATCTATGTACAAAACCAGCTGACATAAAGGAGGATATAACAGAAAGCTGAGAGCCTATATAGAAGCTTGTCTCATAACTTTAGAGCTATACAAAACTTGTTTTCTAATCCATTCAGTACTCCTTGTAGATGATAAGCCTAATTCTAGGAAGAGCCACAAGCTTTTAGTTGTACTGGCATTCATTTATTTTCTGATAAGCCTGATATGTGTTCAGAAATACTTAGGAAATCCATTTTTTTTTTTCTCCTGGAAATCACCTACCTGTATAGAACTTTAGCAGTAGAGTTCTCGCAGCTGGGTGATGAAAAGACAAGGTAAGGTGTGTAAGTGGGGTTCATGTTTTTATTAGACCACTTGAATATGCTACTCAGAGCAATTGTTTGAATTTGAAGCAAACCTTGAAGTCTGCTGGTGATAACAGACACGGAAGAGGATTTGTTTGCCCAAACCAAATTTGTGCCCAAACAAATTTTGTCTGCTTTCTCCAGCTATTGTAGGTGGTCTAATAAAACTACCGTTTCCACCTTTACTTCATCAAAAGTTAGTACCTCTTGGATTTCTCATGCAGAATTGTTTTGTGATAATAGTAATACAACTAAGATTACATGGCAACTAATGTAAAACACTCAGTTTCCTTATTCTTTCCAAAAAATTCCTCTCTTCCTTTTCATTTTCTTTAGATGAGCAATGAAAGCGATTTATAATTCAGTTACTATAATACAAAGTGACATATATTACTTCCTTTTTATATTGCAGTTCTCTTAAGGCGATACATATTTTTAACTATAGTTTATTTCTATGTAAATAACCTACTTTTGACAATATATATTACTCATTCTATACCTAAACACTATGTTCATTCTCCTGTTCTATTACTTTAGAGATTATGTGCAGCTTTAAATTGTATGTGAGTCACTTGGGTCCATAACAAACTCTTAAATGATATCTAACTGCACAATAAGTGCTTCTACAAAAAGATTGATAGCACAACTGCAATTTATTGTATTAGATTACAGGCTTTTGATGTGCTGGCATTTGGTATTCTGTGTATAAATGCTGACGAACAACTTCAGAACGTCAATTTTTACATGTGTCAGATTCCTTGCCGAAAGAAGGCAAATTTTGTATTGCACAAGCTATTGTACAATATCTGTAAAACCAAAGTGATGCCACTGGGTATTTTTAAGAACAGAATTTTGTTAATTATCAGTCACACAATTCAGTTGACAAATGGAAAAACGGGGCACTGAAAAAAAAATAAAAAAATAAAGCTTTAAGAATCATGAGCATTAAAATGGTATGCTATAGCTAAGTAATTCCATAGTGCTTGGGTCATGCAACACAAATATCACCTTGTGCCAATAACCTCCCCTACCATCAAATTATGTGAAATTCAGTCATTAACCCCAATGCGACCAGACGTTCGTCTTACTGTGATGACTTTCATTTTTGCTCTGTTTTCAAAGCACTAAAATAGTTTTGGCCTCTTACACTCTCTGACGCTCCTGGGATTGTTGAAAAGCCTGTCCTCATCTGCTTTTGTGCCTGCTGCTTCAAAGCGGGTCTGAAAGCCACGCATCCTCTGGCCTTCCTCGACCCAAGCCACCAATAGTCCAGAAGCTGTGTAAGTGCTTTGGTGGAGCACTGAGCTCTAGCAGTATTTTTGCTAGAGCTCTATTTATGGCTCGGTGCCCTGTTGACATGGTTTCAGCTACAGGCCTTCTCTACGGCAGCTGGCTTTTGTCCGGCAAGTGCAAAACATAGACAGAGGGCTTTCTTGACTCTCTGTACTTGTTCACATAGTTATATATCCTAGGTGATAGCAGCTTATTTGAAGGACTCACTGCTAGAATTGAAGTGAGTTGATTTAGGAATTTTACACAGAAAGGGGTTGCCGTTCTTGGGTAACTGAAATTATTTCTAAGTGACATTACAGCAGATGAATGTATAACCTAAGTCTCCTTGCTCAATCTCGTAGTCACTTCTACTGATGAACAGATCAATGAAGTTTAAACATTCATTCTCCATTTAACAAATCCCAAACATTCTCAGATAATTTATAACATGATCAACACAAGAATTTTAAAAATATTTTATATTAAATGAAAGAAATTAAGGAACTTTTAATATAAAGCCCTTCAAAGCACTCCAAAGAGCAGTAACTACACATCATATCTGTTCTATGGTGACTTTTTTTTTAAAGAACCTCATAAATATAGGTGAATAATGGCTGATGCTCACCAAAAATACTGCAATTAAGTTCTTCTGTGTAACCCATGCACGTATGCCTATACATACATGTTCCAGTATTTACAGTATCTTTATATTTTTATGGTTAATCTGTTCAAATTTTTTTTCAAAATCATAAATGAACTATATATTAAATGTTTTAATCAGAAGGGTGATACCTGTATGTATTTAAAAGTTGTGGTGCATTGAATAATAACAATTTACTTGTACTTTAGTGGGTGATACCTAGCAAGCCTAGAATATGGCATTTGGAGCTGCAGATTCATCTTTATGTTGAAATGTGATCAATTAATGCTCTCTAAGGAGAAAAATGCAGCAGAACATGAGTGTTGAAACAGTTTTCTGTCTGAAATACATGGTTCAGAAGAAATCCATCAACATTGGGATCAGAAATGCAAGTTCTGTCTTGAGATACGCATGCCCAAAATCTGAGATAGATAGTTGATTCCTGAGCAACAGTATTAAAAGAAATTGTAAGGACCTGCCGTAAATATCAAGAAAACTATATGAAGAAAGGGGAACACATTATTTTAAAAATGTTATTTTTCTTACATAAGTCACCATGTGATAACGCCCAATCCATGCCATGTGTTCTAGCACCTTTCCACCACCAAAATAAAACATTTACCATATTCTGAATAATTCGAATGCCACTCAAAATTGCCGTGTATCATATATACACATGTATATGTGTCATAGGTATCCTGTGGATTCAAAGGAAAGAAAATATATGTGGATTTTATGTTTAAAAAGTTATGTTTGCAAAAGCATAGATTTCTGCTGGGTCTAGAAAGCATTGAAGTATAAGGTAGTACATATTTAAGATTTTGGTTTCCTTGACACTAGATTGCACTTCTGACCATAGATTTCTCCAGAAGATGGGTATGCTGACAGAGAGCCTTTCAGAATAATATTAAAGCTATTTTAAGATGAAGGATATATATTTCAGGCAAAAAATAGGTGGGGATTTATTGAGGATAGGAAATGGTAAAGCTGTCACTCTGAAGAGATAAAAAATAATAATTGAGCAGGTAAGCAATGAAGAAATAGGAAAACTAGGCATTTCTTCCTTAAAGAAAATATTTCTTTTTGTGTATATATAAATATACATAGCAAATGAGAATTACAAACTGCAGCAAAAAAAAAAAAGCTGTATCTTTTTTGCACAATGAAATTCCATGAGAGTTTCATACAAATTTCATAGGCATTTCCAACGAAACAGAGATTTCAGAAGGGTGTATTCACAGAATCCTGGAACCTTTTTCTTTACACCTTCTTTTAATATCTGATGGCATTACTGAGCCAAATACCTCGTTAGAGTGACACTGAGGATTTACTCTAGGGTTGCGCTTCAGCTACGACTTCCCTAGGGTAAAATTCAGACCTTGAAATCTACAAAAGCAGCTAAACGAATCAGCCCAACAGACTCTAATTTCTGTTATTTCAGTGAAAACCAAAAGTAACTGGACATTATTGTACATCTCACTGATAGGAGAAGTCTCAACTGATGTTAACATTAATCCCATCAGAATCACAGAATCACAGAATCACCTAGGTTGGAAGGGACCTTTTAAGATCATCTAGTCCAACCAATGGGAAAACAAAAAACCAAAACAAAACAAAACAAAATATCATGCCCAGTGGAGTTTCACCAGTTAAGTGGAAAGAAATCAGAGCCCAAAAGGGGATTATTTTCAAATATCTCTTAAGATTTGTATACATGGGGGCTTACTAAACTCAGGACTAAACTTTATCACAATTTCTAAAGAACGTAAATTTAATGAAAGAAAACCGCCCTAAAATTGCACTGATATAATTGAAAATGTGGATTATGGTCCCTAAATGCACATCACAATGATATTCTTCCACCGAAAATGACTCCCCACAAAAGAATTGAAAAAGATATTTAAATATCTCTTATTTAGTCGACTGTTCTTGTACAGGTAAGAATGCTGAATACAAAATTTTTAACCTACTCTTTACAGTAATTTTCTATGGCTGTAATAATATGCCAAGCTACTTAGAAAAAACAAAAATTTGAATTATCCAGTCTCCTTAAAAATCATTTAATTAAACAATATAATTCATCTCGATACTAGCAGTATGTCTCTTTCGTGATATTCCAAGTCTTCTATGACCCTGTCATTTTTAATTGCTTGAAGGTAGTTTTCTATCTTCACTTCAGGGACCACCCAGAGCAATTAGTATCAGTAGAACAGTGAAACTGTGCAACGAACTGGGAAATTCAGGAGCACACAGAAGAAAACTTTCATAGGAACTAAGCATGGACCATGGACTTTGCTATGAAATTCCATCCTCACCATTCTTTTAATGGTTTTCATACATACTAACCTGTTATCCAAATATCTTTTTTCAGACTTGAGAGAAAAGAAAAGAAATTGAATCCATTTACTGTAGTGAAAGAAGTAATTTTTCCTCACTTACATCAGCTATATTTGGGGTTTTTTTCCTGTTGGCATCCACTTACACTAATCTTCTGATTAGCACACCATTTAATTTAAAGGCTGGTTTTGTAAGTTGCTAATGTCACTTAGAGATTCTGGTACATCTTGTTGCCTCCTTAAAGTAGACATTTTTTCCTTAAAGAAGGGAAACATCTAGACTCATTCACTGGCATCTTCTCTGAAGTGGTATAGGAGCAACCTCAGATACCAAGAGGCTACAAGAAGAGCTGATAGGGCCACATCTAGCAGTGTTGATTTGAGTAGCCTCTTTATATTGGGGTGGGAGGAAATAAAAGCAGCTGGGTCTAATCCCTTTCACCTGCCTTTGCACGTTCTTCAGTCAGAGGGAAGTCTGCCTGGAGAGCAGAATTCAGCAGTAAGTGAGTATAAGGCTATAAATTTTTGACTGGAGTTACCCGTAGTTAATAGGTCTGTCCTACATTTCATATTGTAAGCCATTGTTATCCCATTTTCAGAAGGAGTAGCCATCCAAAGGAAAGGAGGCTAAATATCTTTTTGTGACTTAATATTCTGCTTCTGAAGCATAACTGTTAGCTAAAAGCCCTGAGAGATTGATTTCTGATGCTAGATACATAGGTAATTATGTGACCCCACTCCCACCTAACAGTGACACCTCTCTCTCAGATTAAAAATTAGAAATAATTTACCTGATTTCCCACTTCATTGAACTTGAGTATCTTTATTAGGAAGAGCTTGGGTTATATCAAAATAGTGCTAGATAAGTGCTTTCCATCTCAAAAAAAAGGACATCACAGACATTTTGCTGGTAATACGAGCTGGTCCTTTGATTTTCTCAGCTAATGGCTCTGCTTAACAACTTGGTCTTTCAAGGTATTACGCTTAGTATTTGCACAAGTCAGTAAGAAATCTTCAAAAAAACCACCAAGCTCAGTTACAACCAAATCACCTTTGAAAGCTACGTTTGTATGCATACAAGATACTTAATGTTGTGATTTTACTATTGAACCTCTGCAAAACAAAGCATAAATTAGTTTTAGAGCTCTTCGACAATGTTTTTTTTTACTATGAATGGATGCATCATTTAAATGGATATTTGATATTATTTATATTAACTGCAACTACTGACTAGTTGTTACGTAGTTTTTAATTTTAGAAGAGTTATTTGCATGTAATTGTATTGAACTGTAACACTGGTATATGTTTACATCATCACAAAGATGATTCTATTTTAATTTAATCTTCCTATATGTGGCTCCCCCCCCATCATTGTGGTACAAGTACTGAACTGGTGCTCTCATTCCACCTGAATACTTGTGTTAACTACACATTTTGCAGGGATATTTCAAGGTGCTTAGATTACTATGAACCTTAAAACACATGTAAATACAGCTGTGTTTGTGTCAGTCATGAAGTAATTTTTTTTGGTGTCCTTAGCAGACTTTTCAGCCCTATAGTTCTCTGCGATAAATCATTCCAGTAAGGATACTGTCTATGACTGTAAATGTATGACAAGGTTTGGAAGAAAATTTAGACTTCAGAAAAGAATAGCATAAAAGTATCTAAGTGTAAGGCTGGAACAACGAAGGTAAACTTGGAAATTAGTAATTTTATATGATTGTTGTGCAGTGTATTCATCTCTATAGAACCGGTATGTTCATACATATCTATACAACCTATATTAGGCAGAGTAAAAGATCTATGGCAAATCTATATGCTGAACATTACATAAAGCCACCTGAGTCCCACTGTTAGTCTACTGCTATGTACCTCCTCAAAGCAAAGAAGGGAGCTGGTGAAGAGGATATATACTCATATTCCTATTGAAAATATTGAGAAGTACTGAATACATAGAGTAAAACACATAAGTTATTCACAATTCTAAAGGACAAATTCCTCAACAATTTTTAATAGCATATGCACATTTAACATACACATAGCTGCATTCAGCACATGTATGGATAAATAAAAATGCTATACTTCATGAGTTTACCTCTCAGAAATGCCACTATCTCAAGTTTTCTATTACGACAAATGTGTAATAAAAATGACTGCCGTGTCTGCATCCGTAAATCACTATTATGTGTCATTTATTCTCTCTTCCAGGAAAACAAATGTATTTGATATTTATTCATTGTTCTAAAATAGATGAGAGAGTTATGCTTTGTGGTGTCCCTGAAATGGATAGTCTTGTTAAAGAAACAGGTTTTTGAAAGTTGTGCATTTATTCATCTGTCGTAAAAGAAATACAAAAGTGTAATTAATATTTTCCTTTTCAGAACACCTAGGAGATCTGTATATCAGCCCTATAGCTTTTAATAAGTACATATAACTCTCAGAAATGTACATATATCTAGGTCATGCTAATTACCCACCTTGGGAGGCAAGAATGTGGCTATACTTCTCTACCTAGTTGGCATACTCTTGAGACCCATGTCAGAAGAGCAGGCTTCAGAAAGTCTAAAAATACTTTTCCTAGGTTCTTAGCTGTTAAACTGCTTAAAGAGGAGGTCTCTCATGTACTAGCTGACAGCCTGTAATTTGTACGATGCAGGAAATAAGGCTGGATAATCAAAAACAACCCTTCTGGCCTTGAAGCCTATGAATCACACCTAATGCAGAAATTACTGTGGTAATATGTAAGAAAATTGTCAGACTATAAAAAAAGCCACATCGGTTTTATTTTACTAGGAGTGATTTTATTGTATTTCTTGTATAGATGGAATTATGTATCAATGATTCAAGCCCTAACACTCTTTATGGGCTAACTGGAAAAAACATTCAAAGTATTCCCTTAAGTCAGAAGGTAACATGAAAATTAAAACATTTTCATGGAAAAGCCTCAAACGTGTATGGAGTGTGAATCAAAAGGAGATTAATTTTTCTGAAAGTTCAACATTTAGTTGTGATCATTTATTTTGAATACTTCAAATTGAGTTCTACAGTTAAACAGTCTCATTTTCAGGAATGTTATGCCAATCAGTATTTTTGTTTTATACAGACTCTCATAACACATTTGCAAGAGTATGGGTGTCTTCCAGTTACGCTGTAAGAAATTAGGTTACCATCTTATGCAGTGATTGCTGCACTAGATAAACCTGGGCAAAACATTTTTGTGAATTATTTGTGCAGCAAAACTGGAGCCGTTCATTTTTGTGCTTTGATTACAAAGCTGATATATTAAGTGAGGAATAGAAATTGTGATCTAATTCACAAGATTTGATAAACCAGAGACTAAAGGAGTCCCATAAGAGTGCTCTGAATTAGGCAGAAGAAAGATTCCTACTCTAAGACCCAGAGTTTTAATTTCAAGACTGAACCCAGTGTTCTAATATTTGGTTTCTCTTTGAACCTCACCATTCAAAAATATATTCACTGTGGGTTAAGTAGTCGTTTTTAGTTGCAATATATTCACACAAAAGGAGAGGATGGAATCATAGGCTACTTCAGTGAAGGCCTTATTATTCTACATCAGAATTATCTTTATTCATGAAGACTTCAAATACTTTCTTAATCTTCAGTCTTACTGTAACCAGGAAAAGATTTGCTAAAAGTAAAGAAGACAAATGGGAGTTTGTAGCTTCTCCCTGAACATATGAAAAAATGAGGGGGGGGGGAGTATTTCATTTAACAAAGTTAAAATATTTCTAGAATAATTCCAGACTTTTCCCTGATAGTACGTGCTGACTATCAGAGAAAAGGAGGAAAGCCAATTGTTGAGTTATGTCTTCTATGCATCATCATTACTGATGTTCGGTTTCACATCTTGTAGACGAACAGACATTGGGTTATTAATGTCCTCTTACTGGTTGATAATTTATTAATGTGTGAAACATATATACAAACAGCTGAGGAGGATACTGGGGAGAATACAATAGCATGTTCACTTGGATGGGTGCAAAGAAGTCTGTGCTACAATTGTTATTATTTTATGTGCCAATTATTCAATATATAATATGGAAGCATCTCTGTATGTAGTAAACAGGAGGGGTCTCTTTCACCACATCTATTCTCATTTTCTAATCTGCTTTTGCATCCTTAACTAAGCTGGAACTTGCACACCCATCAGTACACTTGCTCTGTGGGGAAATGGGGAAACTGGACATTCAGTCTGCTCACGTAAGGGAAAGCTGAATGCTATTTTTTCATGTCTTTGGACTGTGTTCAAACTGTGGCGGTGCTGACAGAGGAATAGGCTTCAAATCTGTGCCCCTCATTCCTCCTGCGCTGCTGTACGGTGAGCATGGAGACTTCAGAAGCACTGGGAGCAGCTTCCTGCTTGGGCTCAGCGTCGTCCCTCAGAACTGGCAGCACCTGATATTTTCAGAGAATTAATTTGTTAAAAGTGTTTGAGAATAGGGCATATTGAAATGCCCTATCAGATGCTATCATATTTTTAAGGCTGATATAAAGTAATTGATGGGGGGGGGGGAGGGAGAACACAACAAAAAAAAAAAACCAACCACAAACCAAAATCTCCAGCAGTTCTAACTAGATAATTTTGTATTACTTGTATAAGATTATAATATTCATCTTCACATAAATGAGTACATGGGAGGGAAAAAACACACAATCTCTTTTGCTTTTTATTTGCAATATATATTTATATTTATTTTATCTTGTGTTGCTTCTGTTTTCTAAGATTCTTTGTTTAGCGGGAGAACTGGTAAAGCCCTGATGCGTTCATGGTTTTAAAATGTCTGTCATTATGCTGAGGGACAGAGGAAAACCTAATTGGCAGTTAAAGCATGAATTTTATACCTTAAAGTAGGGTTCTCAATGACTATTTTGCCCTTAGTGCATCTGCTGACAGTTTCAGCAGATGTTTGATTACCAGCTAAGTGTGGTCATGACTGTTGACACGTTCAGGCATGTTATTCAGGCTAAAAAAACCCCAGCTTTCCAGTAATCCAGAATTGCTATATCTTTGATTCAAAAGCTAGATGAATTTATTTTTAGGAGCTCTGCATGCACCCCTCTGACTGCTTCAATGTTTGATTTTGTGATAGGGTTTTTGTCTGTCAGTAGCCACTGAGAATAAACCCAAGCAGACAGTAGTGCAAGGCGGGATGGTTTGGGAATAGAGATTTATCAGTAGTAACACACAGCAAGAAAGGAAGAAGAGAAATCTTTTACTGTTGTTGCTGGGTAAACGTCAGTATGTATTGTTACCTGAAGTAGCATTATTTTTTTCTGAACTTCAGTTTTCTTTAGAACCTATACAAGTTGTGTTTGGGCTGTTTTTCCTTCTGTCTTGTTTTGTGTGTAACTAAAATGAGTAATAAACAGGGTTTCTGTGCTCTAAGAACAAAGCCACTGCCTACATGGAGACAGATGAAATATTAATTGGATTACAGGTGCACTTAATTATCATGCACTGAAGGAGTTCAGCTTTCCTGTGATCAAGGGATTAAGACAGTAGTGTGAATATGGACAGAGAAAGTCTTTTTCTTGCGCTAAGTAGAAACATCAGAGAATGTGAAACGAGTGAGTAAAGCTGGCTGGAACTGCATAAAACTTCATGCATCTCTTGTCCCTCCTGTTTCCTGAAGGGCAGTGTTTTTCCTTATAGGGCAAAAGTTTATCTTTCCTTTGTGAAGCGCTTTGCTAATTAAATACTTGTAGCACCCATGAGATGCTTGCAGTGTGGGAGGATTGTGACTTCAGGCGCAAGGTAGTAAGAGCAGCCTGTTCTGGGTTACCGTGTTCAAACCTTTCCACTGAAAAGCTGAAATTACATGTGCAAACTTCAGTAGCCTGACATTTAAAATCTGTTTCTAGACAGATTTGAAAACTACCTCTGTGAAGTCTCAATGAAGCCAGGAAGGCTCTGAAGAGCTATAGAAATGCAGGCATAAAAGATTTTATTATTGCATCCTTTTCTCCTACTGTCTGCATCTCCCCGCTGCTAGGAGAAAGGTAAGGTAACAGCTCCAAAGGCTTTAAAACACCAGAGCTATTTCGTGCAAAGCATTTTCTCCTAGGACTGACTGTTCTAATATTCAGTAAGCCCAGACAAACTTTGATAAAACCAACCACCCGTCCACTTTGTTACTGATATTGCAAGGGCCAGGAAGGGGATGGGAAGTTTAGAAGAATGGGAAACAGAAAGAGCCTTCAGTGTGGGGGGGAGTGGACCCCAACTTAGAAGTGCAAAAGTCCTTCAAGCATCACAATGTCCTTGCTTGGCTTGAGAGGGTAGAGAAAACTGTCTGAGAGACCTGGAAGACATGCCTACTGCAAACTACCTAGTTGTTCATTTAATCTTTGAAAAGAAGAACGCTGCTTATGCATTTCTGTCACTTTTGATGTATGATCAGAGTTCAACAATGCTTTATTTTTGTCAAAGACATTTCAACTCCAACGCTTTCATATCTTCAATTTTCATAATTGATTTGATAACAAAATTACTTATATTAAATTCATGACAACATTTTTTTGAGAGAAAAAGGCTTCCTTCAACCATCCTCCTCCCCTCATTACTATATTTTAACTCATATCTCTGAAAGTAATATTAAATATTTGGGTTATAGGCTTGATTTGATCATCACCTGTACATCAGCAAAGAATCTTTTCAAATGCAGTGAATTAAATAGAGCTGTGTGTACTTCAGTGTACGTGCTTTCAGACCAGTCGAGGAAGATGTTGTGAAGTAGATCTATATCAAGAGAGGAAGGCTAATGAAGACAGAACCCCAAGGCCTTTAAGTATTAAGCAGAGGTCTCTGATATTTGCCCAACCAGATCAGGTGCATGGGCAAAACTAAGTAGCAGAGTGTTTTCACGTAATCCAAGAGTTTATAGTGGAGACGAAAGAAGTAAGAAACAAGCATAAGACAACGTAAGAAAGGAAGAAAGTACTATATTTGCCTCTAAAATAAGCAAGCTGAAACCATCTAAACCAGTTCTACCTCATCCCTTTACATCGCTGACAAGCTTCTGTCCATTTCCACCACAATTCTCATGAGGTTTTGTGTAGCTTAGCCTTAAATAAAGAGGAATAGTTGAAGCAATCTCTGACTCTCCAAAACATAAACATTTAGAGATAGCTTTATGAAGGTACCTAACTCTTATATGTGGTATTAAGTATCTGGGTACTTATAGATGCCTATGCCAAAACCACATTATTATAAGCTAAAAGCTTATATGAAGTTTAAAAGCTTCAAAAATAATTTTGAAGCACAAAAGCACAAATCTAATTTCAAATGTAATAGTAGAAGAAAATAGAAGAGAAGGGAATAGGTAGAGTATATGTTATTCTGTAAAGTAATGCGTTTGAATGTAATGCCCAAACATTTATATTCCCCCTAAAGATGTTAAATTTTTTACATCTAAACATAGAAAAAGCAAAAAAACCTCCAAACTCTCACTATTTTTTTATGACTAAAATTTAGGAGGAAATGGCATCCATACATTACATACACACAGACATTGCTTACATGCATTAAGATGTCAAATAATCTGAAACAGAAGTAGCACTATTTCAGAACTACTTCTCTTTTTATAAATCCGGGAGCAATATCTATATAAAGTGGCTCTAGAGCACAATGCAGTATGCTGAATGTGTTTAAAATTTATCAGCAAATTCCCTTTAGTTATCAAGCTGGAGAACATTTATCCCAGTCATTATTGACATCTCCCAGAATTCTTTCTATGGTTTTGTGCAAATAGCTTGTCAGCCTTTTGGCAAATAGGGGTGATTTTCAGTAACATTTTTCAGATTCTTCAAATTGAATTATACATCCAGAGGCAGTCAGTCTTTCTTACCATTAATTTTACAGAAAAAAAAAAAAAAATTGTAGTGAAGGCTAGCTCTACAAGGGGGACCTAAGCATTGCAAAGCTAACAGAGATCGACCCAAAGTGCTAGAGAGATCCTGCTCACCAGAATTGACAACCCTTGGCTCAGCATGCAGAATTGTTCTACAGTACCTGGAAAAATATTAAGTGCCTTTGGGTGCTGGGGGGAATTTTAGTGCTAGAAACCCTTGTAGCTGGGAAGAAGTGGATGAGCAAAGGTGGTGAGGTCTTAACTGTGGTTGTCACAATTTACATTGTGAATTTAGCAAACATCTTAATTTTGGCATGGAGCAGGACAACGCTAAAGAGACACATCCATGGCCATAGCCCTGTCTGTGTTTTGGCAATTTCTAGCTTTTGTTTATTCTTTTGAATTATAATCTGTTAAAACATTTTATTTCAAAGTAGCTTTAAAAAAATATGTCTATCATTTTAATGACAGTTATAGACTGTTAACCTCATTTTAGTGACTCATTAAAATCTGAGCTGTATTAACATTTGATTGGTGTATAAATACTGAGCAAGGTCTGTTAGGCCTTTGACCTCTCTTTTCTTGCCTATTGGGAGGCTGGAAAGAAGGTCTAAACAGATGAAGATTGCAGCAATATGAGAAATCCTTACATCCTAGCTAACACCAAAGCTGGGAATAGCGCTGGGTTGTAGCGTGGAGCCTTCCTTAAGCACGGAGAGCGGAGTCGCTGCCATGCAACAGGCTGATCCAGCACAGACAGCAGAATCACAGAGGGACAGTATAATCTTGCATATGCAAACCTTTTATTGCTACTGACTGAGACACACTTAGAAAAGATTTAAGGTTTTGATCAGCCTAGAATATGTGGGGCGTAAAATTACTTCCCTTCCAGTATTCAGAAGTTCAGGACTCATCTGCTCTTATGAAAGTCAATAAAAGTGTGAAAATCGAAGTGTGCTGAATGAGGTGCTATGCAATGCAGTTAGTTTGGCATATCATACTGTAAAGAAAATTCTGAGGTTCTCTTTTAGCTACCAAATGTAGCCTTCTGCAAATGGAAAAAGGTGAGTTTCTAGAATTACGGATCAACTCACAATGATTTAATACTTTCCTTAAGAAACACTTATTAGTATTGAAGGTTAGGTTGGGGGAAAATGCCTTACAAATCCAGTGAGGGCTTGCATATAGATTATATTATCAAATGTCAGCTAATAACTATTTTTTTTGTAGGCAATCCCATCTTTTATTATCAAACTGTTTATGTCATTGTGTAGTTTTCAGTTTTCTTAAAGAAAGAATGCACGTATGAGCTAATGGTCAATAAGTGATTGTTTTTTCACTGTTTTTTATATATCAAAATAAGGACAGAGGTGACAAAGACAGGACTATTTTCATGATTTTACTTCTTTTGAATCTTTCATTGAAGTTCTACTATTCTGTGTTTTCTTTGGAGTGAAGGAACAAAACAGCTGGTGCTTTATGTCTTACTGTTCAGCTGCAGGAAATACTCCCACTTTCTTGAGCAGAATTTCAACCTGTAAGCATGATGCAGAATGGAATTTGGCAGGTTTTGTATTAACTGCTTTATTAAAACTGGAGCCAAATTTTCCTGTAGATCCTCTCTCCAGTTATTAAGAGTGGCGAGTCTATGACCAGGAAGGCGGGGGTAGAAGTGTAGGCAAAGATACGTCAGTCAGTAAGTTCAGTGTGGTTAAGCGATGAAAGAGGCTGTCAAGGATTGACCACTAATTTCAAAAGTCAGTTTTCTACTGAGCAGAAGTCCTCACTAGACAGTGGTTGCTGATGAGCACTGTTGCTGCCTCTACGGTGAATTCACGTTTTGGCAGAGCTGGTCCTGGGGCACAAATATGTGAAACCCATCTTTACAGAGAGAAAATTTTTTGTTGTCCATCTCTTGGGAATAACAACTAATTGCTCTACATGTATAAGGGAGGAGACAGGAGGACTCTGTTACTATTTATTTTAAAGGTATCAGATATACCTGTATAAAAGCCAGTCTTCTACCGTGAATCCAGGTTATTATGTCAGCTACTAATTTGTTTATGTGGTAAATGGTGAGCGCTGCTCTTACCGTTGAATTGCTCACAGCAAAATGGAAAGAAGTCCCACCTGCCCTCCTTCTTCCAGCCCACAGATATTACTGGCAGGCTGATATGGTAGAAATTCATTTTGTATTCAGAGTGATAGCAATGAAAAGGGTCATCAATATAGCTAATATTGTATTGATTTAATATTGCCTTTGTTTTTTTTACTTGCAGTATTGCTTTGCCACAACCTTTGTCTTGTACAGTGCATTTTCTCCTCTCTGCTTTTAAGAAATGAAAATATACATCCCTCAGTCTATGCCTTGAAATAGTTAATAGGTGCTGGAGGAATGTTTTTAACTTTCGGCTTTAATATAAGACTTTAAGCTATGGTAGGTTATGTCATTAAAATATAGTTTAAGCTGTGGGATAATCTAGAAAAGTGTAGGGTTTTTAAATGTTTATAGTAAATTGATGTACTATCTATGTGATAAAGCAGGAGTTTGAATAGTATAAAACTCAGTCACTAGCTTTGTATTTATATAAATTCCTTTTTGAAGCTTTATATTCAATCAATAAACTTAAAATCAGATTACTCAGATACCTCAAAACTTTAAATGTATTGACATTTTTCCTCTGAGCTTTATGGAGTAGCTTTAATTCTACTTTGAATCAATGACCTGGCTGGCGTCTTGTTCATCAGTTAAATTCTGTAAGGGCAAAATCTGAGCCTCACTGAGTCCATGGCAAAACTTTTATTGATTAAAATGAGGTTGGCAGCTCAGCCTTATTATTTTTCAAGATTTAATGGCATACATCTTATAGAATTTTGGAAGAATAATTATAAATTTATTTTTTGTATGTGAAATATATAGAAAGAAAATTGCCATTTTTACATAGTATTTGCAAAAGCACACACACCTACCCTAGTCACAAAAATAGACTAAGTCACAAATTTATGGCAGAGAATAAATTAGATGACATTGGGGAGTTATCAAGTTCAGCAAGTATTATAAATAATTTCTTAATCAAAGATACTAAGCAGTTACTGTTAATTACTATATTCAAATCAGAATGCAGATGAGGATACAATACTATATTATTTAAAATACAGTTTTAATACAGGCAATGTTGAGATGAAATAGCTTTCAGAGCTAGGAATATGTTGCTGTTAGGATAAAATTGCTCAGAATCATCTGACAATTGATTTTTGCTATTTATCATGGTCTTCCTGAAAAAAAGTTGTAGCCAATCAAACATGGCTCCGTTGTATGATGCAAGGAAAAGCATAGATGTACTAAGCAGGTTCTCAATGTCATTTCAATTATGGTTACTATAAATTATAAATCTTTAACTATTACTCTTCATCTGAATAACTGGTATCTTTATTTTTAAGGAGATGCATTTTTTAAAAGACAAAATATGTGATTTAGATGTCTGAGAAGTTCAATCTTAAGGTATAGGAATAAGAAAATATGTTTTAGGTCTTGCAACCCGAAGTCAAGTTGCAATATTTGACATCTGCATCCTCCCCATTCAGATTTGCTGTGGGATAGGAGCAACTCTTTGACAAAGGTGGGTGGGTCCTGGAGATCCAACTTACAGCTGCTTCCACATCAGATCCTAGCAGTGATGTTACGCGTGTCAGGTCAGCAGTAAGAAGGCTTTCAAGGAATTAGCTTTGAAAGGCTGGAAGGCCGTGGATGTCATTTACAGACTTTTTATATTGTTCTCTAGGTTGTGTTGAAGACTTTTTTCATTTCATCACTTTGATGAATGAGATCTTAGCCACGCATTTATAAACCTCTATATTCGTTTGAGCAATTGGAGGGCAAGAAAAGGGCAAAGGAGCCAACAGGTATATTTTATGAAACCTTATACTGTTTCATAAATTCTACTAGGAGCTATGATCTAATTCAGCCCCTGTCAAATTTGGGGCCACCTGAGATACTCATGGCAAATTATGTGACTTTGAACGTCCCATTACTGCATAAAGGGATTCATGGGAAACAGTGCTTTTTGAGGGAGGCCCTTCTTTGTGGCAGTGTAGTGTGAAGTGGTTCCAGAGAGCCCATTTCCCAACTTTATGCAATGCAAGGCTTTCTTTCCTGCTGGGGTAAGTCCCAGAAAGCTGGCTAAACTGTCATATTAGTCCCTTTTCTCTCATCAGAGTCCTGTGAAAGAGTGTAGTAAAGCTGGAAAAGTGCTGTCTTGTGCTTATGACACATGACACAGCATTTGCCTTTCTTTTTTTCCTCTTTTTTTCCCTCCCTAATGAAGTCACTTGCAATTCAAAAGGTGCTTAGATGAAAAGATGGCTCCTTAGATAATCCTGACTTTCCTTTCTGTCCTTATTAAAACTATATTCTATATTTATTAAAAAAGTACATCTGTGCCTTCCCTAGTCTAATTATTCTCAAAAATCTTAGTTCTATTAGAACAGGTTATTTCTGAAGAACGTGAATTCTATTGCTGACATAAAGACATTTGCTTGAGAGACATACCTGTTAGTCACACTAACCTACAAACCAAACCTTTGAAACCAAGCTGCATTGGGATGTATATTTCTGTTACCGAGCCCATGCCTGAGTTCATAAGCTTATACCCTAATATGGGAGAAAGAGAAAACGTTCTTTTTTTGATGCAATTTCACAAGAAAGTTACTTGTTGGTTTTCTTTACATTCACTAAACCAGAATATTCTGACATCCTAAAGGTCATTTAAAATATCTTCCTCTAGATTTTTCCAAGTTGTGTGAAAAATATAGTGGGGGGGAAAAAGGCATTAGGAAAAATAAAACCTCAACACAGTATTTGAAAGTTTATAATTCATTATTGTTTGCGTAATTACATATAATTCCTTTGGAGATCTTGTTTTGTATGATTTTGCCAAAATAAGAAATGGCACCTGGGAAAAAAGAAAGAGAGAGAGACCAGCCTCTGTGCAAGAAATCTATTATAATTCTTTTTTTCCTCTGTTCTCCCTGTGTGGGTCACAGAGATGGAAAAAAGTTATCGATCCAAGGAAGAGATCAATAGGCAGAGCCATTCACAATTAGACATTCTGTAGAAAATAACTTGAATCAAATTAACCTGGAGCATTCGATGCAGTTCTGCCTGGTAACCTTGCTCTCAAGCATGTTTTAATTCTAATAAATTATATTTATGTGCTAAAAAAGGGTGTCTTCAGAATTGTTAAAGATATACTCTCTAGGTTGCACTGTAATCCCCTTTGTAATCACTTATTAGTATAGCTTTCATGCTTTGAGATTATAGGGTTTTATTTCAAAAGACCATGGTCATACTGCTTTTACTAGTTTTACTTTTAAAGGTCATGTCAGAGTTGTCAAAAATAAGCATAGAACTTAGTATTAATATTTTAAAAGTATATTTAAAACGCAATGACGACAAAGCTGATATTGTTACTCTCCCTATGGTAATTTAAGGTTGGGAAGCTTTACTGATTAAACCCTTCATTTTAATTTTAAACATTTGCATTTAAAAGGTAACTTCTTTGACTGGTAATAAATGAGGCATTGGTTATATTTAATAACTCCTATGCATTGTGGTGTCACAGCAGACCCAATGCTGTCACATTTAGGATGATAGATTTTATAAAACTGTGTTGCATAAAGATGAACCTTTTTGTGCTACCTTGCAAGGTTACCATGGAGACGGAGCACTGCTTCATGGGAATTTCGCTTTTCTGGTAATGTTAGATACTGAACCCAACGCTGCTTCTTCAGATTGTTCTTAAATCTCACTTTTAATATGATATCGTTTTGTAGAGACTTATGATTCATCTTCTGTATCTTTATTTTCTCAGAAATATCTCCTATAATGCTGTCATAGCTAAAGTACTAAATATGTTAACTTACCAAGTGCTGAGCATAGTAGACAGTCTAAAGGTTTTGTTATTTTATGTTTCGCGCCATTGCTCAATTTTAGAAATATTTAGGATATGTTTTGCAGTTCTGGGCTTGCCCTGAACTTAAAAAGAAAGATCTCAGGTATTTATAGACTATGGAAATGTTTTTATCATGGGAAAAAGTTACAGACAACGTGCTGTAGACAGATAAATTCTGTCAATTTTTTTAAAAATTATTTTGTTAGCAAAATGAATTTAAATCTTTGATGTGTGGAAAATAGTTACAAATTTTGTTTAGGTCTGCAAATAAAACCACAATTGTTTGTGGAGTTATCATGCATTTCTCTGTAATATGTGATGTATTTTTATTATCCTCTATAAGTAAGAAATCATATGGGAACTGACGTTTAGAAGCCAGCGATTTCCTTTATCTTTACAAATAAAAATGACTGCCATGGAAATCCTTACTCCCTGCCTTAAGCACATATTTCTCAATGTTTGGCTGTGGATTGTTGGCTGTGCTGAATCAGCCAGAACTATAATATTCTCAAGATACAGCCAACTCATTGACATATGGCAAAAAATACATACATGAATATAAGTTGTAACATTTGGTTCCCAGTTGGAACTCCCTGGCTATGCTAATGAAATTCATGCAATAGGAATATTTTCCTGGAGGAAGGATATCTTGCTGTTTTCAAGTGAAAACAGATAAAATAAAATGCTTTCCTGAGGAAAGTGTTGGAAATCGTTCTGCGTGTTCTTTTGCCCCATTCATACTGAACGTTCCCCCGGGGTGCTGCAATATTTGTTCGGAGCATCGAGGAGAGAGACTGGCAAACAATTCACAAATGGCTGAGCCAACTGAGAGCGGGTGCTGGAAGACGCGAGAGCCTCTTCCCGCATGCCTCTGCGTGGGGAAAGATGGCACTGTGCTCCGTGTGCTAATTAAACAGGCTTTCCTTTCGCTCTGGCTTCCCATTTGAAGTAATCTTGGAACAAAGAGAGACTGAAAAGGCCAGAAAAGGGATGTCTTAGGAGAAATGGCATGAAATGAGGGAAGATGACTTCTCCCTTACTTGCAAAAATTTAGAGAAATGCAGTGGACAAAAATAACTTCCTGTTAAAGTTAGCACATAAACCCATCTACAACCTGTCCTGCTGCCAATGAAATCCTTCACTGTGTGTAAATTTTCATGCTGTCCTCATTTTGCTAAACTTTTGCACTGATAAGATTTACGTGGACCCTTTGCGCTTGCTGTATTTCTCCTCAAGATCCAATCGTTTTTCGGATGTTTGCATCGTGTTGCTTACAGGAAGAATTAGAAGCTGCTCAGCAGGCAGCACACTCCATATTCTCGTTTTATTCATCTAATCTTCTAATGACTGAGTTTGTAAATGAAGAGCAAAAACTTTTAAAAATGTTTCCTCCCTTGAGTGTGAGAGTTCTGGTTTTGTTTTGTTACTTTTGTTTAGAGCTACTATACGTCAGAATGTCCTGTGACCTCACCACAGTTTCAACTAATTTTCATGTTCCCCAAATAGTAGTTGTCCTCAATAATTTTCGAAGAAGCAATTACCATTAAAAATAGTTCTGAAATTATTTTCATTATCTTTTTATAGAATATTTTAAGATAGCATTACTTTTGTTTTCATATATTGTAAATGACTTAGGCTTCAATATTCAGTAAATCATCTACAAAACTTGTAATTAATAATAGAGTTCATTACTATGCTTAAAATCACTTCTTCATTATTAACAGTACTACCAGGGGGCGGAGGACAAGCTGGAGAGGAAGGCTTTGAAAAACTCTACCACTCGTATTACTGTGCTTGTTCTATAATGATAGTCATAATTCCCCACTTTATGTAAATGTTCATCTATCTATAGAACCTCGTGTTCTGAAATACCTGTTCATTAAGAGAGGATTTTGTCCTTCTGGCAGTCTGCTAAAATATTGATACCATCTCTTTCTGAGAGGAAAGATTCCCCTGATCAATATGTTCAACATATGAAATGCATATGACTTACCTACTGGAGTCAGATCCTGAGCTTTCTTTTCCTTTACAGTATAAATTCAGACAATATTTAGGATAACAAGGCATGCATCATCAGCAGAAAGTCTTTTGTTGCTATTGGCGCTTCGGTTCTGTCTGGTGAAGAATGATTATGTAGGGAAATGTACAATACTGCAAATTGCAGAGAGAAGATAGAAATCCTTTTTGATAATCAGCAATTCCTTACTGTCAAATTATTCCCAACTTGATTTTTTTTTTTTTTAACCAGAAGCATTTTTTCACATCAATGAATAGTAGAAAAATCACTTTCACTTCAGATACAAGCTATAGCCAGGAATCCTGTAGTATTATTAGTGCAAATAAGATGCAGTGACCCTTAGTATGCGAAAGGCTAAATACTTCGATAACACTTCTAGTTTCATATATTTGCTGTGCTGACTCACTCAAGTGTGCACACAAGTTCTCTCCCTCTTGCCTCCCTCCCTGTAATAAGTATGTCATACTCTTCAGAAAACATTACTTTCTTCACCCCCTGCCTGACAAGGTGCACACCAATTTCCATCCAAAATTTTACAATAAGCTGATCTTTCACTTCAAATATGCTGACGGGTATCTTGGGGCAGGAACGTAGCAGGATACTGCTAGATACTTCTCGTAAGTAGCGCTAAATTGTAAGACTCTTTAATTGCACTTTAAGAACTCTGTACTATTGATGTATTTATTTATTCAACCACAACACTTGATAGTGGAGCTTAAGGAACTCACATGAGCACCATCATGGCTAAAGCTTGTGTGGGGAAAAAAAGAGGTGAGAATCAAGAATCAGATTGAGATCTGTCAGTGATGTTTTCTTCGTGTATGTATCTGAGCTTGGCTCACTAGTAAAGCAAACCAAGACTTCACAGGAGAGGGAAGAATTGTGTCCTTTCTCTCATAACCTCAAAATAAGATTCAAATGATGAAGTTGAGTCAGAGAGAAGATGGCTTGTAAATTTGTCTGGGACACAATTATTTTTTGGTACCTTTTGAAGTTATGTTTTGATTTTAATCTGAAGTGAGAAGTTTGACAGATACTATTAAATCATTGATAAAATGCTCTGAAAAGTGATTGTATATTAACAAATATATTAGAAAAGCAAATTAAAATACTGCTCAAACTATTCCCATTCTTTAAAAAGGGACTGGATGCTTATATATTCTGTGCAAAAAGGAGTCCAAAATAGTAACTCTTTAAAAATAGGGTTATCTTAATAGTCACTTAAAAAGCTTCATGAACTAGATTTTTAAGTCAATGGTTCAGTTTGGATTTTTTAAAATCTGCTACTTATAGGATAGCAACTCCAGGTTCACCAGAGTACATTGTTTAAGGATCTGATCTTTTTTGTTCTGCTGCCATTGGTAGCATCTCTGTTCCACACTGCTGACAACTAGACTGTGGGTGATCAATCTCAGCTTTTGCTGTAAGTTTTATTACTTTGTGATTTGTTTTGTTATTTATTTAAATGCAGCTCTTACAGTGGAGCTAAGACCCTCACATGAGCATTCTCATGGTAGAAGTTTGCGTAAACATCACATGTATGCCTTTAGCTTCTGTCATCTAAATACTTTTTTGCTTTGACTCACTCTTTGTTAATGAGTATTTGAACACAGATATAATGCTTTGGGTACGTGGGAGAGAACGCCATAAACCTTACCACCTTACTCCACTGAGCTTTGTTGAGGTTACATAGGTTCTCTAAGTACTGACACATTTTTGGAGGTCGTGAGAAGTAGGCCAAGGAAACCAACTGAAAAGATTTTTGCTGGTCCTTTACTAAGTAATGTACTAATTTCAGAGCTGTATTTCTTACTTTTACAAATTAGCATATCATAGGTTTAGAACAGAGCCAAAATATTCAAAAATCATTGTATTTGCTTTATGCCTTTGTGATCAAAATATACTTCCTTCTCTGTGGGAAATTCTGGAGTTTAAAAACTTTTTTTCATCCCATAGAAACTGGTTTTTCAGAGCTTTCTGCAAAGTGACACCTTTTGTCAATGTTGGCTATTACTGAAATAGTGTTGATGTGAGATTCATTGAATCATAATCAGAAAAGGATGTACTGCTATAAATCTGGAAGCAATCTGGAGTCTTCCTGGGCCACATGCTCAATGTGAGCATCCCATGTGCTGCAGGGACTTATGTCATCACCTTTCATTGTAGAATTGGCTTCTACACTTGTAAAATGTACTCTGGCCAGAGAATTTTGCTAGTAAGCATGTAAGTACAGTATAAGGTAGTGTATGTTAGACGGTTTTTTAGATGTATATGACAGCATTTTTTTCTGGGAAACTCTGATTTCTTGACTGGACTCTAAAAATAAGTCAAGTATGCTATAGGCAAGAATAAGTCACCTAAATATCCACTACGGGTAGGTAAGTGAGGGACTCCTGAAAAGTCCTTGAAAGTCCTTTCAAAAGTTGCTCATGAGGTTTCAGTTAAGGGTTTTTGAGATTCTGAACCAGAATGTGCAGTGGGAAAGAGTTATATTCTGACCCAGTTTAACGCTGACCCACGTTCAAGGGCAATGAAAGATGGAAGGATGGACTAATCTTTAATTTTTTCATTAAGTTAGCCTTCAAAGGAAGAAACATGGCTTTCTCATCTAGCATTCTTTCCTCCTCCTCAAAAGCTATTTATGTACTTTTGTTATATTTTTCTGTATTGTTTTAATACATTATTTACATTACTTTTTGTAATATTTTAAGTTATACTTAGTTATATTGGATATATCTATTTATATTCAATCACTATTCATAATGACTGAGAGAAAGTATATAAATTCCTAATCTGTCTCTTCATAAATGTGGGAAGATCTCTACCCTCTTTCTTAGAGTGAAAAAAAAATGAACTTTTTGACGCATATTTGCAAATGTGAGAAGTGTCGTGAGACACCAGTCACATTTCCAGAGTAATAAACATTCTTTCTAAGCACTAAATATATGTGTGTTTCAATGTAATTAGCATACTGTCGGGCTGAGTTTATATTGGTAAAGCACAATAACAAAAGCAGTAGATAAATGTGACCCTGCCTCTCATTTTATGGCAAACAAGAATTTCCACCTGACTACAACCAATTTCAAGTGTCCTCTGATTACTTGTAATTGTTGGTGCAGACACACTGGGCTTGTTTCCCAGGAACAGTAAGCTCTTTATTTCCCATCTTGGTCACACTGAAAATCAGAGCAGAGACCTCCTCTTTCTCTTTTCCTCTAAATCAAATCAAATTCAAGCATGCAAGGGCAAATTTAAAAAAGCAGTCAGCTTTCCAAGATCTTTATGGCCCAAAATAATTAATTTAGTGTATGTTATAATTACGTCTAGCTACAAAAATAGAAAGTAATACAGTGCTATTTTTTCCTAGTGCCAAAAATGCATTGAGGTCATTGCACGTTTCTTTCAAGGAAAGGTCTAAGTTACTTCTTCACTATCTGGAATGTAGTTGTGCTGATGTCTTGGCAGGTATTTTGATTGAGTCCTGTTAAAAAACAAGATAATGTAATACGATCCTGTGATTTGAAAAAAACTGTTATTATCATAGATTTTTTTATGTTATGTGCTAAGATGCTGAAGGAATTTTACAGACTTATCCTCTTGGGTTAACCAACAGATGCTATAGCCAGCTGCAGAGCTACTTCTAATAAAAAGAATTTGAATTGACCATGACATCCGAGTACGTTATTCAACTATGTCTAAAACACTGTTTGCTTTAACATCTACCTCAGTAAAAAAAAAAAATCATAGCTTTTACTTTATTTCTTAGTATACGTTTGGATCTAAAAAGATAATTTTTCATTTCTAGTCTATGGACTAAATTACTATTTTGATGAAGCAATTCACAAATACTTTTCTAGGACAGCTGGGATTTTTGGCATGTTCCCTGCTGACAATTCTTAAGATTTGTGAACCGCTACCCAAGATTTTACATCTTTTGAGTTCTTTTTAGGATCAGGCAGTTGCAGGAAGACAAGGTATGGAATTCCACCCGATTCTGAATGATCTCCTTCCTTTCCCTGTGGCACAACAATATTACAATATTCTCTTTTTCTCAACAAATATTTAGCCATCCTAATTTGGATTTTTGCTAAGACAGCTATATATATAGTGCTGTGTGATATTATTTCAAGTCATGCATATTTTATTTATATCTTTCCTAACTTGAAGATCCACAGCCATATGTTTCAGCCATATATCAGCAGGGCTGAGCATCTGTTCTCTACAAAGATGAGGTAGTTTTGGGAAAGCTGCAAGTGATAAAACTATCTTCAAATCCAAATTTTGTACATCTTGAATGACCAGCACATTAACTGGGTGTAGCTAACAGCAGAATTTGGTCTTCTTACTTCCTTGCTTAAAACTTCCATGTTAGCTGTGGAATGGGAAGGAATTATAGAATCATAGAATGGTTCAGGTTGGAAGAGACCCTAAAGATCACCGAGTTCCACCCACCCTGCCATGGGCAGGGACACCTCCCACTAGACCAGGTTGCTCAAAGCCCCATCCAGCCTGGCCTTGAACCCCTCCAGGGATGGGGCATCCACAGCTTCTCTGGGCAACCTGTTCCAGTGTTTCGCCACCGTCACAGTAAGGAATTTCTTCCTGAGATCTACTCTAAATCTCCCCTCTTCCAGTTTAAAACCATTACCCCTCATCCTATCAATCTCATCCCAGATATGGTCCTACATTTTGAGAAAGCATGTGAGAGTTAGTGCAGTGGTCCAGGTCTAAGTAAGCCGTAGCTACAGTTTTGTCTCACGCAGCCATTCAGTTGTCACTTAGAGTCTGAGTCATTTCAGGGCTATGCAGCCAAACCTTAGTGTCACTGGGTTACTGTTTATTAAAATTGTACCCAAAACATCACTGTTTGCTATTATCACAATAACTTTTATTATTATGAAGGTGGTAATGGAGCTTATTGTAGCCACATAAAGAACCGTTACATGCTCTATTAGTCCCTCATCTGGGATACAGAGGTATCCCAGGCTTGGATTTGGATCAGGAGGGGAGGAAGAAGTAGCCCTGACTGCCTCTCACACAGAAGTGTGTGGAAAAGTGCAGGGCTAGAAAGGAAGCTGAAATCCCATACACCATCGCTCTAAGTAAGAAGGAAGTTGTTAAAAAAACACTATTATTCCCTAAGATGTCATGATTTAGTCCATGTTCAACTGGTAGGACAGTATGGTCAAGAACTCCCCCTCTGGATTTGTCATCCTATAATAAAGACAGCTTTTTGCAGATATGAGCCAGCCAGTTTCTATAAAATTTGGTTCTGCCTTAATTTAAATCTTCTTAATACAGATTTTTCTCTCACAGTATGGTATTTGATTGTATATACATTCGTTTTTATTTGCTTCAAATATTTGTGGGAAATTAATGCATTCTTCAGATTTTTTTTTTTACTAATGCTAAAGACGTATTCTGAAGAAAAGCCTGAATATCAGGGTTAATATTTGTCTCATTTATTGGACTTTGAAGTCATTCTTTTTCATGAAGGGATACTAAAGCTATCTAGCTCCCCGTCAGAAGCAGTTTTCTATATGCGGTTTTTAATGTTAGTAAAGTTGGCCACTGGAGGACTTTGAGTACTAGGGGTCATCACCAGTTAGAGCGCCGTTGATGGCGACTGAACTTACTTACATGTATGTGCAAAATTAGGGTATTGTCACTCCCTGTTAAAGCAACTGGTTTCCAAAGGTAGAACCACAATGCAGTGTAGGGAAAAAAAAAAAGGGTAAATAAATGTTAAAGAATTTGTGCTTAAAAATAAGGACTTTTGTAACAAAAGACATAGATACCTGTGTGTACTTTTGCATGGTGGTTTGGTCATAGGTCTGTTTTCTGGAAATTAACTGTGCTTTCATTACTCTGAGTTCAGTAAAAGAGAGTAAGAGAATATTAAGTGGAGTATGTTCTTAATTCAGATAATTTGAACGGTCTTTGTGGTTTTTTACATGATAAGGAGATGCTCTTCTTTAATCTAGTGAGTCCAATGTCTTGATGTAAATTATAGCCTTATAAGTTAATAATAAAAGAACTATTAAAGGTAATATAGTCTTGGAAGACTGATTTAATGTGGAACTGTTCGCAAATTAATTTGTTCCCTCCTCTATCCCTTTTTTCCTGAATTTTCAGAGCGGTATCCCAACTATTAGCACTGAAAATGTTACTGTACTTCATAAGGGCTTTTCAGAATTGGAGTTTCTTATAATTTTCTGAAAATATTGCAAAGAAAAGCAAATGGGTTTTTCAGGAAGAGGGATGTATGAAAAAATATTGTATTTGCTGTAAGAGTTTTACCTGCTTGTTTTAAACCAGCTTCCCGTCTGATTTAAGGCTGCCTTAGAGTATTTATCACTTTTTACAACTTACCTGATAAAGTGACTTTTAAAAAATACAGCTCCTCGTGTCGTAATTAATGACCTATACTGCAGGAATTGAAACAGAAATCTGTCTTGAAGAGTAAGTCCAAGTATCCACGATACGAAGCTATTAAGGTTCTTTTGCTCATTGGTATTTCAAACAAGAGACTCATGCCTAAATACCTTCTCAAGTTTTAAGCAAGGGACCAGTTGACACTGCTTAAAAAATTATCTGGATCTATCTACATTGTGAAAAAGATCAGCAACTGCCAAGCTATTATATCAGGATGATACACAAAATATCATATAGAGGTACTGGCACGGTTCCCAGAAACAACAGGCCCAGACTAAAAAAAACCCCTGCTTTTCTGGAAAAAGCCTAGCTGGTTTAGACATGAGACATCAATGATGCAGATAGTTCCTTCCCATTCTTGACTAGATAATTTGCTTTCATCTCAAGGAGCAGATGGGAGATACATATATATCCTACATGCATCACAGTTCGTAAAGGTTTTAAAATTATTCTGTGGTGTTGTCAGCTACATTTTCCAAGACCAGAATTTCTGTTTCCCATGTGTGTATTTTACCTCTCATTATGAGGATTTAATGTATACCCAGAAAGTCAGCACCTTTAATCCTCTTCTGGTTCTCACACAGACTTTTCTCATAGCTTAAAATCTGTTTTTTCCTCCAGATTAGTATATTTTGACGAAAGCTCTTGAGTTTGCTTATGTGTATGCCAAGTAATTCCAGAAATAATCTTTTAAAAAAAGCATGCTTTGTATTAACAGTTGCACATGGATGATGAAGGTGAAATCGTATACCGCTGCAGCAATTGTAAAGCATAGATTTTTTTTCTGTTCGGGCACTAGCCAAGATTTACAGCACATAAATCTAGGATATGAGTGAAGAAGAAATATTAAAAATTTAAAAATGTATAAAACTGGGACAGAATTAGTATTGAGTCTGTCACCCTACCAATACTGGGCATAGGCTTTGGGCTACCAGCAAAATCTGTGTATCAGCTATGAAATTATTGATCAATTGAAATTATTTATTGATGAAAACTCTTCATGTCTGCTTTCCAAATCTTCCGAAGTTCTGAGTGTAGGAAAAGACTATTGCTGAAGTCAGTGTCCTCGTGTCCCTGCTAAGGTCAGGGACTCCCTGTAGGGTGTCAGTTAGCAAAACCAGAGCATAGCAAAGGTTCTGCTCCCAATTTTTAACAGGAAAAAATAGAAACTGCTTGGTTTTCTTCTTTTTAACGAAGTTAATTACTCGGTACAGATGCCCTGGTCACCTCTTGAATGCTAGCATCCTTTCCTCCCTCTCAGAAGATGCGCACATCTTTACTACCTCGGAAAACTTCCAGT
The DNA here is from genome assembly GCA_028565335.1 of Limnodromus scolopaceus. Classification (NCBI taxonomy): domain Eukaryota; kingdom Metazoa; phylum Chordata; class Aves; order Charadriiformes; family Scolopacidae; genus Limnodromus; species Limnodromus scolopaceus. The sequence continues at coordinate 9,576,498 of JAOXNO010000024.1, forward strand.
TGTAAAGGCTGTCTATACAGCTGGTGAGAATCCTCAGTGCTTCCACCTAAAATCATGAAACTCAGCTTTCCTGAACTGCGGAACTGTTCAGCTCTCACTATTCTCTCTAGTCATTTGTCTATCTATTACCATTTCAATAGAACTGTATCCTACTGTGTGTTTTCACACTGACCAGATCAATTAGTTTACCAAATAGCGTTTCTTTTTTTGTCTGCTTTCTCAAGCTTATTTACAGATGTGGCACATCGATGTTATTTTAAAGTAAGTTAATATGAGAAAAGATAAAACAAATTGCTCCCCTTGAAGATATTATCTATATCTTAATCTTTTTTTTTTGTCCCTTGGACTGTAATTTCAGCCTTTTAATGTCAGAGTAGAAAATAAATGTTAGAAATTAATGTGTGTTCTGCAGACAGGAAGGTGTGGTAATCTATAAACAGCTTTGGGCTTTTATTAATGGTCTCTTTTTGAACTCTGAGGACATGGTTCATTGAGAAAAGGCCAAATGTTAGTAAAAGAGCAGGACTTCATGTTGCTTGAAAACAAAGATTAAATGATCATCTTTTTCTGCAAAATAAGCGATACATAAGAAACAGCAGGCGATAAAAAAAGAATTTTTTTTTTTTTAGAGAACAGAAAAATTTTTTTCTTGTTTAAAAATAGAGGTTGCTTTTTTTTTTTCAAATTACTATAATGTTCAGGTTGAGAGAAGAGTATAAATACCCTATGAAAATGCAAACACTTCAGCTGCAGAGCAGGCATGTACCTTTTCTAATAATTATGATTTCAGCTGGAGTCTCTGGGTCTGCCCCAATTCACTTGAGCCAACTGCCAAGTCATAAATATATTACAGCTTTGTTGGCTTCTATTACAACTTCATTGACCTTTATCTCAACAAAAAAACTTTTTTTAACTATGGCTTTTTCTACTTTCCAATTAGACATGTTTGGCAGTTTTCCCTTGATGTATGTCTGTGGCACTGCAGGTCGGTGTTTAATTTCTTTTAGATATAAAAACAGAGTAAAACTCTGCCAGCTGCACAAATGGAAAATGAGGATACCATTTAAAGAAATATTAAATTGAAATGACCATTAACATGAGACAATCAACCTTCATAAAATATGGTGTCTCTCATCCCTAAGGGAAAGTGAACTAGCTATAGTGGTCAATTATCTCTTCATAATGACCAATTCATTGGTTGTTGACATTTAATTAGATGTACAAAAGAAAAGCTGTAGTAAAAAGTACACAAACAACAATGATTAGGTTCACTTCATTCTAAAAATGGAGTTTTTCAATTCATTGAGTTTTAACCTTGGTTGTTTTTTTATCTTTAGTATATGAACTTCATGTAAATTAGTATTAACAAATTTCACTGTATCACAGCTGCATTGTCCCTTTTGCTAATCACCATTCTACAGCAAAAACAATCTGATTTTTTTTTCCTCCATCTTTCTTGAGTTTCTTTTTAGTCTAAAATTACAATACATCACAGGTTAGAGGTAAAAACAAACAGTAATTTTTCTGGATTTCAGTTCCATGAAACAATGTAACTTAAGCTTTTCTCACAGAACACAGGAGCTGCAAAGGTCTCTACAATCTATTATACATCTTTTTCTGGTTCCACCCTTTCCTCTAACTGATAAAATGGAAGCAAGGATAAGGTGGACACCAGTACTTTCTGCTTGCACACCCAGGGTTTTGTAGTCTTCCTAGATTCTGCCCAGGCTCCGGCTTGTGTGTTCCAGTTATTTAAAAGGTAGTTACAAAGAAGGTGGAGACTCCCTTTTTACAAAGGGTCACATGGAAAAGATGAGGGGTCATGGGTACAAGTTACTTCTGGGGAGATTCAAATTGGACATAAGAGGAAAATTTTTTACAACGAGAGCCATCAGCCATTGGAATAATCTCCCCAGGGATGTGGTAGATTCTCCAACATCGGACACACTTAAGATTCAGCTGGACAAGGCGCTGGCCCATCTTGTCTAGACCGTGCTTTTGCCAAGAAGGGTTGGATCAGATGATCCTTGAGGTCCCTTCCAACCTGGGATTCTATGATTCTATGAAGTAGATACTTAACTTTCTTGTAAACAGATCAAGTTCATTAATGTAAGTTGTAAACTGCAAATGGTGAGCACTTATATCTATTAAGTCTTATGTTTTAGTCAACCTTAGTTGTTTTAAATTTTACACTTGGTTTTTTTATCAAGTTGCTGATTTCCTAGATTTGGTTGACTTCAGCTGATGATGGCTTTGTTTATAACTTTTATAAAATCAAGTCACAATTTTATATAAAAGCTTGTTATCTTTACTGTTGCAGTACTGGAACAATAACGACAGATTACAGGTACTGCTGAGACAGATAAAAAATATACTGGTTAACAATGAGATAGTTATAACCTGATCAATTTTTGTTCTAAAGCCTAATTTCAAGAGAAAAGATAATTATTTTTTTGGTATCATTACATGAGGAAGTCCCTCATATGTAATTATATCATATCAGAAATAAATTTAGTCCTATTTTCTTATTGTGCCAAGATGACCTGAGGTCCCACAAGCAAACTGCATGGAGGATACAACGCTCTACCTCTCTGTGGGCTACCTGTATCCTTACAGACCTTTGGAGATTTTCCACCAAAGATACCACCCACGTGGCACGGGCTCACCTCTACAAAGCTCAGTGTCTATTTTCTCTGATATTTCAAGGTGTCTGGTACACACAAAAAGGTTTGCTACTGGTACCCTCTGCAGTGGCTGAAATTCTGTTGAAGTGGAGCTTACTGCGTTCTCCCACATGAAGTAAACAATGCACCTAAAGTTGGTGTTGCTTGTTTGAGGTTTTTCTTAATTTTTATGTGATTATGGCTATTCCAGTGCTTTTTTGCGGGGTTAAAAAATGTTGCATCGAGAGCTAGCAAAACTGGACTGAGCAAGGCACCAAAATTGAATAGATAATAATAGGTGCAAGGAGGTCCTTTAATAAAATCAGGAAAATAACAGGATTAACGTGCAGGACTTTGATGTGAGTATTATCACATAAGAAGTCTGTCTTGCAGGTCCAAACAAATACATTTAGTGTATTTCCACATGCTGAGTGTTAATTTATTTTCTTTAATGTTCTGATCACCTGAGCCAGTCTGCTCTCTATTCCCACTGGGAAAAGTGCACAGCTTGAAAGAGGCAATGGGAGGACAAAAGCAACCTGTTCCATTTCCCACTGATGTGCCTTTGCAACATCAGGCTTTTTTCATGCTTTTTAAAAGAGTAGGCTCTAAATGTCTGTAATCTTCTCTTCCTTAATCCTAGTCATTTCTACCTAGAATGACTGGGCCATCTGAAAAGTGGGTTAAAATTGTTCTTGAAGCTGGAACTTTGAACTTTGAAAATGAACAAATGAACTCTGTACTCATTATAAACAATTTATCATAGTGGTGGACTGCAGTGATCCTCAAAGCACAAGCATTATCCTTCTTTCTTTAAATCCCATCCTTTTAATTAGGATAATGATAATAATGTCACATGAACTAAAAAACCAGATAAGTATTTTCTTAGAACAGGAATAGAAATGCATGACAAAATTGATGATCACAAAGCAAACTCCAGGGAAGAACCGATTTGTTCCAGGGACAGACTTGCCAATCAATAAGGATATGCATGGAAGACATCTCAGTTGTATCATAAACAGTAAAAAATGACAGGGGAAGTGGTTAATTCTTATAACATAGAAAGAAGTGACTTGAATACTCTTGGGATGTGATTTCTCAATTAAATACACTCCTCAGGTTGCTTTATTGTCACTTTGAAATATCATTGGTTTTAATCCAAGTATTAATTATTCAAGGATAATACTTTGATCAATGAAGTCTGGAAGATAATGCCTAAAACCAGGAAGGTTCTTCCCTTTGCACAGATCTGTCCAGTTGCCCACAACATCTTTGGGAAATCCTGTTACTCTGTACTATATGTGAGTCAGGCAGTTGGAGAGAGAGGTTGACCTTCAGCAACCCGAGACAGTAAAGCCAGTCAGAAAAAAAGCTTTTATCCAACATTTTAATTTATACAACTCTGACAGTCTTTTGTGAAATTCAAGATAAAATCCACAGGATCATTTAAAAATATGTTGTTAGAACTGTTAGAAATGATGTTAGAAACCGATCAGATTAATGCATAAAATGCAAAAAGTAATATTGATCAGGTTACATGGACATTGTTTACAGAAAAGTGAAACTAAATGCCCTAGAAATACTGTGAATTTAATTCGGACTAGCAAAAATGTGTGGTTTTTTCTTTACATTAGCATTTATCTAAATACTCTGTATAGTCTGAAATAGACTATAGAATTTGGAAACAAATAGAATTTTTTTAATAGGTATTTCTTATTTTGGATATGACTTTAAAGATGTATCTTGGTGAAAATGTTATCAGCAACAGGGCTTACTTGAAATTCTTTTCCATTTAGTATCAAATACATACACATTATCATGGCAATTTGGGATAAAAACAAATGAATCTGTGACATTTCCCATAGGACAGAAATCTGATTTTATTCATCTCTGTTGAGAAAATTTTGCTTTTTGTTGCTTTTTTTTTTTTTTAATGATAATTGTGGCAATACTTTCAAAACAAGTTTGAGACTTCTAAATGGAATGCTAAGTAGCGGGTTGAAAACAGGTTTTCCAAGATAAATCCTGTTAGAAGTGATTCTTTTTCTAGAAAGAAATGCAAAAGAAATTGTTTTGGGTAGAGCATTTGTAAGTTTTGTAGTGGTTTGTAAAACACTGTTTTTTAACTAGCTGATGCTGATAGTAGAGGAAATAACTTTTAGACAATATGTGATGTATTTTTCCCTAGTGTCATGCTCATTGGACCACTCTGCAAAGTGAAAATCACATTTCTGTATGGTCAATTCAGCTTATTAAGGAAATTAAAGGTTAAGTGTCTGTTATGCTTTTAAAGAGGAAATAAACAGGTATCAATGCTAGTATCATCTGTCTCACCTGAAGGTTGACAAAATAATATTTGAGATACTGAATAAGAATGTTATTGAAATTTTCCTGCTTTTTTGGTGGTGTTATCATCTGCTCTTAATCAGAACACAAAAAGTATTCTAAAAAATGGAAATATCAAAGTCTGATCTGCTTTCATTATTCTGGCATTGAACAGAAATGTAAATTAGCATTTACATGTTGATGCACCAACATGTGTCATGTTGTAAAATGTTGCAATCATCAGATACATTAGTTTCTTGATTAAAAAAACAAACCCTGTTTTATGTGGATTTAAGGTGAGTTCTGAATGCAAGGAAAGCAATGCATTAGTTTCTGCTAATTGGGGAAACATGAATGTGAGTTAGTTATATACTAATTCATCACCAGTCAGCTAGGATCCGCTGCTGGAAAATGAAACCCTATGATATGTGTATCAGATTGCATCATATTATGGGAGATGAGATTAGAGATCACACAGGAAAAAAAAAAGTAGCTATTGACAAAAAAGGTCCTGACTGATTGTGTCATTATCCTGTGATTGTACTATTCCTTTTCTTCAATATTTCTGTGACTACAAGAAAACAGATAAGATGGGACGTTACAGGTAGTTGTTGTCCTCCATAGCTGACTTTATTTCATCAGAATGTACATCTTCAGTATCATGTAATTAGTAATATATATATGTATTGGTAAAACAGTGCAACAGTACCAGCAAACAGCTTAGCAAAAATACAATTATCTGTACTGCCTTCTCCCATCCTGTTTACAGCCCCAGTCTGATACCCTCTAGCTTTACCTGGAGACAGAATATTAGATGCTTAGCAATCAGTCCATTCTAGATATAATACAGAATAACAAAGTCAGACAAAAGCTTAGTGAGAGGCTTCTTTCTAGTTCTGACAAATTGAAACAAAAGAAACAGTTTGGACATGCCGTCACATTTTAAGAACTACTACTGTCATAGCATTAGACTTATCAGGGTTTGGCTATAATGATACTACCTCAACTCCTTCACCTTAGATTTTTCTGTATTTTATTTATCTGCTACAATGCGGAGCTCAGAGTGTCTCAGGAATCTGGATGTTTCCCTTGATTTTGTTAATTGCAAGAAATCCACACGATAGATGCATCTTTTTGCAAGTAGTGCCTGGAATTCATCTCCAGTTTTCACTACACACATTTGCTGACGAAACCAGTTTGGTTTATGTTTCTAAAAGACAGTTCACAGATGATCTAATATGGAGAAAAGCGTGCCACTGATCTAAGAAATCACAGAAAATAGGCAAAATTTTCATGTGATAACAGCTCATCGGATGGAACCAAATATAGCTTTGATATAATTGCTGGTTCCATTTATTCCTCTGAATAAAGCTCTATCATTTAGGTGATGTTGACCAGTTAAATGTATAATTACTGTAATCCATCAAGATGTTAAAAAATTAGAAAATATTCTCTCCGTGTATATATTTGGAGTATGTTTTTTCACATTGTGTAATTATCATTAGTGGGTCCAAGCAGGCTCCTCGGATTATGTGCAAATAAATGAAGAGATGAAAGGAATGCCCTCATTTTAAATAGGTGCAGACTACTAGCAAAACCCCTACCCTGATTAATCACAGTTTTCGCTGAGCAAACTCAGTTCTGCACAGCTTGAGCGTAGCCGTTAGAAATCTGAGGATGGGTCAGAAGAACAAAGAGACCTGGGCAAGGAGTCCTGGCACAAGGCACTGAGCAGCGGCAGGTACCTGCGAGGAGCCGCTGCCGCAGCAGTTTTCTGGGCATCAGGCTGGGGGATAGGTGAGTGTGACAAGTTCCCCTAGGACAGTCCCCAATCCGATGTGCAGGAATTGTGTCTCAGCTGTACAGTCTGAGTTAAGCAGCCTGCATCTGTTTCTGTTGACGCACTGGTCTTTGTGTACTCACTGTTTCTTATTTAAAGCTACCTCAGGTGCATTTATGTGGCCTTCCAGTTGCTGCTGTGATGGGTATACAGCTATGGAAAAGCAAAAAGGGGGAAAACACGGGTGAAAAGAGGAAGAAATGGAAGGGAAGAAAGGTATCAGAGAATCATCTACTTTGGAAAAGACCCTCAGGATCATTGAGTCCAACCATCTACCGTACTCTACAAAGTTCTCCCCCACACCATATCCCCCAACACCACATCTAAATGACTCTTAAACACATTCAGGGATGGTGACTCAACCACCTCCCTGGGC
>JAOXNO010000024.1:9583801-9628060 GCA_028565335.1 Limnodromus scolopaceus
GTTGTAGAGAGTGATGAGGTCACCCCTCAGCCTCCTCTTCCTCAAACTAAACAGTCCCAGCTCCCTCAATCGTTCTTCGTACGATTTATTCTCCAGGCCCTTCACCAGCTTCGTTACCCTATAAAAGGATGGAGGGAGGGAGAGATATAAAAGGATGGAGAGAGGGAGAGATTATTTCTCGATATCTTGATATCCATCTCAGTGATCTCCTCCTAGGAGACTGAAAAACAGCTAGAACAAGATCTTAAAGGACAGATGGCATAGCGTAACTGCTGAAAATCTGTTCTCGTTTCTCAGATTCAACCTTTGCCCAATATGTGTGGTGCTGAGAAGTCGTGGACTACGGTTTAACTTAGATATAGTTCCCCACTCATTGTGTCATGAACATGCACTTCTACATGTTTTCTGAAGAAATTGCAACCAAAACAAATTTAAATATGAAATTAAGATGTAGTCCTTGAATATTCACGTGTATTTCTGGCCATAAATAGCTATGTTGGTGTAGTGGATTCATAGTCAGCCATTTTAATAGGTAAAAGTCAGGGGATGAACTTCAAAATTCATCTGTGCTGTCAAACTGGCCTCAAAATAGATGTGATTTTTCCGGCCTGCAAGGAGTTTTCGGTGCTGCTTAGATCCAAAGTTTAGGCGTTCCTTAAATGATCTGAGACCTTTTCCTAATAACATTCTCCAGGGAAGTTGCATCCAGCTGAGGGAAAGGATGACCTGAAAGACAAAGTAGCAAAAGGGTTTTGCAGCAACATTGAACAAATAGGAGGGGGACAAAATGCACGTGCCAAGTTCAGAAGAAAAAAAATTCTTTTTCGGAGTGGTGAGAAGCTTCAATCATATCATATTTTGCATCATTAAAATGGCATATTTTTCTTGTCTATCTCTACTCGAAACAGTGACTCCAGTTCATTCAGTTCAGCAGAAGACACAAAGTTGAGACCATAACAGGACAAATTCTGTTGAAATGACTGTCTTGATGTTATATTTTTCAGAATAGTTAAGAAGTAGAACAGCTTGTGTGGTAGCAAGCTCAAGTAAATGCTGTAAACATGTTTTCTGTAATTGAATCTTATTAGCTTTAATTCATATTCTACATAATTAAGTAATTCTTTTTTGTAATGTCGTATCAGTCAAAATCATCTATTTTTAATGTGTGAAAACAAAATGAATCTAAAGCTGTTTATGTAACTTAGCAAATAATTTGATTTTGTTTTGTTTCAGGGTTTTTTCTTTTTCTTTTTTCTTTTTTTTTTTGAAGAGGATTCATCTTGAATGGAAAATATTAGTTTTAAATAAACACTCTGGCTTTGACATGAGTTTGAGTGACTTCTCTGACTACTACAAGGGAACTTGTAGTCATGCAATATGCACTGAAAGCTTTTAAAGGTGCTAGAAGTAATGGTTATCTGAACTGGAGCAATCATGCTTGAATTATTCCTCAAGAAATCCTGATCAGATTGCTTTTTTACAAAGTCAACAGTTGTCTTTTACTCTCCCCATTTTCAGTTCTCCATCTCAGCTTTCATTTAAAATAAAAATCATTCTAGCCATGAAATCTGCTGAAACAACCTGTATGGCCGTGCTTAACAGTTCATGACTCTAGACCTGGTGATGGTAGAGTCAGCTTTGCATTTAAGGCATTGGGTTCACAAAAGCCTCTTGTCAATAACCAAAACCTTTTTTGGGGATACATGACAACTTTTGACTGGGAATCAGTCTAAGAAAGAACAGTCTTTGCTTACTATTAAGTAAGGAATAATCAGATTACAGCATTTTCTTGAGCCTTGCTTGTGAACTCTGAATGTAGGACGCGGCTGAGATTTGGGGCACATTTCTCATTCTGCCTCAGTAAAGCCACGGACGTAAACATCAACCTCCTTGTGTAGGATGTCCAGTAAATTTTGCATGTATCAGAGATGTTCTACTTTCCAGTCCCATGGGAAGTCCAGTGGCTGCTTTGTGCTGACTGGGTGCATTTCAGTACTTCTGAATGTCATGACATTTCACTTATAGTTCCATTTCATGTCTTATCCTTTCATTATTTCTATGGGATGATATATTTTTAACTGTAAACTCTATTTTCAGAATCTGTTTTTAGCTGGAGACTTGAAATTTACTCTTTTAGTCAATTCTAATCTCCACTTTTGGGTTTTTTTTTCTTTAAATCAATCAAGAAGGAGCTTAACATGTGGTGAGAAATTTTGAACAACTATATAAAATTATTGCGGGTGACATTTTTGCATGGGTCTCCAATTGCAGAGAGCTTGGCTAGATGACATGGAGCATAAAAAACCACTGCCCTGAAACCTTTTTGATATGGTATCTTACCATATGAAAATGCTGGAATTTAACATGTTGTGCAGTGGCAGGCGACTCTTCATTAATACGCCTACACAGGAGCAGTGCACACTAAACATTCTGGCTTGCTGACAGGGCTATATTAATACAAAATAGGAGTCTTGAGATAATGACAGTTTTGTATCTGGAACAGAGAAGTGTGTGAAATAGATCTTTACTTAGCCAAAGAAGAAACAATTTTCTCCTTTAAATGTATATTCAATCTTAATAAATGGACAGCCAATGAATTTAAGATGTGCTGCTATACTTAAACTACGTACAATATTTAGAAGGTGTAATTGGGCTCTTGCCAGTGTAGAAACATAATTTCCCTTGATACAAGACTGAGATTTTGAAAGGAATATGTAAAGACTTAAATTAGCATTGGAAAAAGTTGCAAAAGTTTCTACATAGAAAACTTCAGCTCAAGAAATCCTCAGTAAATATCTTGGAGGTTTTTGGGTTTTTTTAATTAGGAGGAAAAAAAACCACAAAAATTTAAATATAGAGATGGAAGAAAAGAGTAGGCAAACCTTGCTGTAAAATCAGTGGAGTTAATGTTGGCAGGAAGTTCTTGATTCTTTTCCCTGTTAATTATGGGGTATATTTTCTCATTAAGCTTCTCTATTTAAAGCTAACTATAATTGGCTTGCGTAGTAAAAATAACGGTGACAAACACAGATTAGGATGCATGTTTGTATGGATGAGCACTTGAGAACTAAGGCTCTTGCAGAAAGTGACTCGAAGGGAATAGCTGAGCCTTCTTTGTCACAGGTGAGGATGAGAAACACTTCATTTCTTCTCGTGGAGAGTCTGAAGAGAATTCTCTCTGGCTGAGCATGCCTCGGTATTGCTGGGGTCAGAGGGCTGTGGTGTGGAATGAAGCTGTTTAGTTGAGTTGAGTTGTTTTACTGCTGGATGTGGCCATTGATTTTCAGGCTTTGGTTGTAAGGGGAGATGTGGGAGGCCAGTGCCATGTGCCCTCTGCCCCGTACCGTGCAGGACATCTTCCTAGCCTGGCAGGCAGGCTTCTTGGTTCCCCACTGCCTGAGTTCCTTCTTTCAGGTTGCTGATAAGCCCATGGCTTCAAAGAGCCAACTCATGTTCCCTTCTCTGCAACCTCTTCCTAACATCTTGGCGGTGTGTGCCACACACATCAGGATGAGGTGTAACCCCAGGCTCTGCTGTGGTTTTACTATCACTTACTACTGGGTGGTGGACACCATTGCTAAGTGGGCATGAACAGGAGGTATTTTAAAGCTATGCCTGTGACAAGACAGTCCGGTGACTTGACCAGGACATCCAAAAGGTACCACTGCTCTGGCACACACCCTCTCGAGAGCGTGTCTTTCTGGGGTAATGCTGCCGGTGTTGTTTCTTTCTTTTTACCATCTGTGATGTAAAAAACCCAAAAGAAGTAACTCCAAGAAAAACCCTGATCATAGAATCATAGAATGGTTAGAGTTGGAAGGGACCTTGAATATCATCGAGTTCCAACCCCCCTGCCATGGGCAGGGACACCTCCCACCAGACCAGGTTGCTCAAAGCCCCATCCAGNNNGGCTGAACAGCCCCAGCTCTCTCAGCCTGTCTTCATAGGAGAGGTGCTCCAGCCCTCTGATCATCTTTGTGGCCCTCCGCTGGACCCATCCCAACAGGTCCATGTCCTTCCTGTGCTGAGGAGTCCAGAGCTGGATGAAGTACTCCAGGTGGGGTTTCACCAGGTGATATGTATTGCACCAGCAACTTGCTGAGAGGACTAGGAAGATTTTTAACGTACCTAAATCCTAATGGGTGCCTAGGATCTAATTCCTTTCAGTGGTAGGTAGGTAAATAAATAGGAGGAATGCTATCGAATATCTTCATAACTCAGTCCCTCTTTGTTAAAATATAGTTAATGGTCAATTACCCATAGCAGCAACCTTTCTTTCTAAAATTAGTTGTTTGCATTCAGTCTGGTAATAGCAGTCTGCTTGTGTTCATTTGTTTATGTAAGTTACTATACTTGTGTTGTTCTGCAGTATTTATTTAAATTATATTTCCTTTGAGTATGATGGGTAGTACCAGTTTAAGAACAGTTGTGAAACCACTTATTCTTGATTTATTTCCTCCACAAAAATAGTTTTTCACTCATTCAACCACCCACATGGAACTTTGTGCCCAGGGAAGTAATTCACTGTGATTACCAAAATTTTCTTTTAAAAAATAAATATTTATGAATAGATGAGAATATACAGGCATTGCCTATACATATTTTTTTGATATAAAGACTTCCAAACTCCCAAATTTGTTTCAGAAATAATGAAAGATTTCAAGAAGCAACCCAAGTGTTTTCCAGGAACATTACTCACAAAGTCCAAGCACTTCGCAGCAATAATGTCCCAGGATGTCCTAATTCTCACACAATCTGCAAACGGAATACATAATTTGTATGCATAAAGAAACATACTTAATCACAACAATCTAAATCAGCAATGAGTCATAGTTAAAAGTATAATTGCAGTTTTGATTTCAGTATCAAAATATTCATAGTTTTTATTACGTGACAAGTATCTGATGACAGCTATTTAGATTAGAAGTTCCCTGATTGTTCAGAATACTGCTATGGGGGTAGCTGATTGTTTTTTTTTTTAATCTTGGGGAAATAGGAAAATATTGATCACTTGCCCAATTGTGTTATTATTGAATTTACATTTCAATTAATTAAATTCATGTGTATATGTATATTTGCTTAATTTCTTTTTAGACTGGTCTGTTTTTTCAACAGCAAAATTGTGTCAGATTTCATAGATCTTCATACTTTACGTATGTCAGAAAACTGTTAGTTGTTTATAGAGAAGGTGGAGGAGTGATGCAGATACAGGTAGTAAGAGAATCAGTGTAATGGGATGAGTGGGTGCAACCTTTTATTCAATAAAAACACACGTTGGACACTGCTGGAGAGACGGAACATGTTCAGCATCTTCAGTATCAGCTTCAACCCCTTAACCCTAAGAGTGTATTTATTAACCACAGAAATATACTTAGGTATTTTAAACCACTAATGACCTATTGCTGGCAACATTCTATTTTAATAATTGCATTGATCTACATTTCAAAATCATTTCCTCATTGCTTGTGGGTGCCCACTCTCATATACCTTAACACTGGTTTTCAGGAGAGGAAAGTCACTGCAGGTCCCTGTAGAACAAAGGGGGAAAGAGGCAAGAAATGAGCACCTCTACACTGAGCTGTTAATTTTAACCCCAAATTAACATGTCAACCAGTGCCCTATGTACATTTGTCAGTTTTACAAAAATTGCATTGGATCCTGAATTCTCTGCTCCCCTCTGTATGCTTGGATTGTTCAAACATGGCTAGCACAGGGGTGTTCTAAACCCCAATTAATATATAAAATTTCACACAGTATGTAAAATAGACAGAGGGACAGATGAATTAATAAATAAATGAATGAATGAATGAAAGATGTATAATTTAGATGACCAGCTCTCTAAATATGGAAAAGTTCACCTGAGAAATACATTAAATTGAAGGGAAGAGGTAAGGAGTGGAATCGGAACTGTAAATTAACCACGTATTTCTGGCACCATACAGCCTCCAGGTCTTACTTTCATTAATTGCACAGATTTGCATCCAACCATCAAGGGCCTGAATTGCTGTAACTGGTTATGCTCGGAAGAGCTCTAATGAACTGGGGCTAAGAATTTATGTTACACTTTTGTATATTGTAATATACAATGCAGTCACTAAATAATTGTTTTAATTTTTCAAAACGAAAGGTCTTTCCTGCCTAGTAAGTTGCAAGCTTAAATTCTTCATGGGACTTGTGATTTATTTATCTACACATGCTTAGCTGTAACTAAGCATTAGAGACAGTAACTGACCAAAATGCTGGTGCAGACAGAGCCGCACCCCAGCAGAGAATCATTACAACGACCAGTTAAAAACTTCCAGGCCAAGAGGCTCATTTCAGTTTCAATTCATTTTGTACGCGAGTTACTGTTGTCCTGTATTTGTCTTTTTAAATTCCTTTAAAGTATCCGTCCCTTCATGTTCAGTTCTTTCCAGATAACTTTTTTTCTCTCCACTAAGCTTTTGAGTGTAGCTCCACTTTTAAGCTGGAGCTACTTAAAGCTCCACACTTTTAAATTTAGATTTTTATTGAGTTTCGTTGTATTTTCCAGAGAGGTTTCCTTCAGACTTGATATTCGTTAAAATTAAATGGGGCTTTAGGACACTGGAAAACAAACATCTGTAAACAAGGTGTGACTGGGTGGGGTTTTTTTTGTTTTGTCATTACATAGGATATGAGTTGCCAGCCCAAAATGAGATGTTAAGTCTGCGGTAAGAAGTATCAGGGTAGTCGTACCGAATTCTTGAAATGTATGACCTTTTGGATTCAACCTTGGAAAAGCGTGTCCCCCAAGACCAGGGCAATGCCTTGACTCCCGTGGTTCTCTGTCCCAAAGAACAGACTCATCTGAAAAGCACGTGAAGAGAACCCAGCTTGATTAGGATGGTTACAGGAGTAATCACTGAGCAGTGGCAGGGACGGAGGAACTGGGAATGCCACAATTCATTATTCATAACACACACATCCCTCTACTTAATAAATCTTGAATACAAACATTATAAGCAAAGGATGCTCTCCTTCAGCTGGCTGGCTTCCAGGGCCATTCTCTTGTACCTCAGACTGCATGTTTGTCAGGAGACTAATGTAAAGATTTTCTCATTAGTTTTACAGTAGTAGGTATGCTCTGTTACAAGGCAGCAATTTTCTGATGATACACATAGCAAATTTTAAAATAAACATTTAAGACTTTTACATTTTCCTGACCCATTAGACCAACGGAAGGCTAGAAAGAGTCACCTGTGAATCGGGGAAGCCTTTAGTAAACTGAAAGTTAAAATGCTTGTGGCTCCTAAGGTAGTCTAGATTAGAGAATGAAACAAAACTTTGTCTTAATGTTTTGTAATCCTCATTGCTAACCAGCCACTTCTCCGTGAAAAAAAAAAATAAAAAATCTGTAAACATTTCTTTTGCTTTATAAGAGGAGAGGAAAGAACTGAGAGGTTTTTCAAGTGTGAGTAGCTGAGCTGCGATGAAAACTGCCATTAGCACTTTCACACCTGATTTTGAGCTGCTGAAGTCAGTGCTGTTCCATTGACAAAGCAGCGTCAGCCCATCCATTTGGGATTTAACTCTGGCCTTTGAGAGCCGCTGTCCTGGAAGTGTGGAGAAGTTAAATAAGAACATCTGACTCCATTCCAAGCTTCCTGGGTTTTCATTGTGAGATTTCTCATGCTGCTGTAGCTGGTGAAGAGAATCTTGTGTGCTTCATCTTTTGCCACAATTCCTGCAAGCTTGAACAGTTTCTGTGTTAATGGAGGTGGGTTCCTTTCTGTATTTATCAGGTCTCCATTCACAGCTGCCAAGAAGAGTGCCAGCTTGGGGCTGCAAAGTTGTATTACTCTCTTTGGGTCTCTAAATAAAATCCGTATTAAGACTGTCAACTAATTTGTAGCTTCTCTGGCAGGCGGTAATGACTTTTTTGGATGTTGTTGATAGGAAGTAGAGTGAAGCAACCAAAGCTTAGTGAGATGAAAAGCTTCACATCCCACTGATGTCTTGAGTGATGGTAGGCTGCCAGTATTTGAATTAGACTTCTTCTCTCAAATATATTCATCTTTGCTTTCAACAAAAGTAAAATTTTCTGGATAAGACGTGCTTCCATCCCTTCAATTTCCACTCTGTCTCGCAGCTTTATTCCTTTTTTCTGTGCAGGGTTCTGTCCATCAGTTCTATATTCCCCATCCAAAAACCAGTTTAAAACTTACTGCTAGATCAGGGTTTCCCTCTGCCTCTGGTGACTCGTGGAATTTCTCCAAGTGTTTTGATGGGGTGAAGTTTGGTGGTTTTAGCAATCGGCTGCTTCTCAGCGGCAGCGTTGCCCTCTGGTGGAGGCAGGATTCTCAGGGTGGGGAAAGGGGGCTTTCCAGGAAAAACAGACCACCTGCGTGGTGGGGAGTGATGCTTTTTGTGGGTTAGTTTTCTAATTTGGGTGTAACGTGGCTTCCCTCAGAAATAGTACTTCATACTCCATTTTCAAATGTTGTGAATGTGAATACATGCCAGGAATCAAAAGATTGTCTCAACATTTTCTTTCCCCCCACCCCCTATATTGTTAGCACTTTCAGCTCCTACCTGATTTATTTTGTAAACCCTTGGATACAAGAAAGAAAAAGGTACATGGATTGTCTTTTTTTTTTTTTTTTTTTATTCTACCCAAATCACTGAATTAAGAGGATGGATAAAATATTAAAGCTACATCGCAGACTCTATAACAAGAATCTTACAAAATCCAAACTTGCGTGATGTTTTCCCAATTCCTATTCATGTAAAATGTATGCCATTAGTGATCACTGCATTAAGTGGAGTCTTATAGTCCTCTAAGAAAACTTCAGTGTAAAAGGAGAGTGAGTACTATAAGCAAATGTCTTAGATAATATATGGATAAATTGAGCATGAGGGGAAAACACTTTCCAAATGTCAGAAAAACTGTTTGCTGGCACCATTAAAATTACTTCTAAAATATGCTTAATTCAAACTTCCTATTTCTAGCTGGGCTAGAAATGCTATAGTCTGAGCCCAAATAACACTCGAGGGATATAATGAAGTTGGTCAGCAAAAGAGATGTAAAATAACTTGAAATCATGGGAAAAAAGAGGACTCCAGGACTGAAGGCTTTGGAAATGGAATGTAGTTCTCTATGCAGCTCAATAATTAGGCTACAGTTGATGATGATAAGTCTCTGATGGCTTTTTAACTTTCCTGCATATATATCCAGTTTAAATGAGAGCCCAGACCTTTGGCTTGGGTTTTGAAAGAAGAAGCAAAGGATTGAGAGGCCTTTGGAGCCCAGCTCCTATTTACATACATTCTGTTCATTTAAAGTTTACAATTTGTCACAGTACTTAGTGCTTTGGTTTCCCTCTGGTATTAATTTCAGTTACTTTCAGCTTGTATTTCTTCTTGCTGGCTGGCACTAGAATAATATAATTGAATTCTCATTTTTCACAAACTCCTGGGATACTGAGCAATATTCTATGCCTAATATTTTGTTCTGAGAATAGTAACAAGAATATGAATACACAGCAACGAAAATAGTCCATTTAAAGACTTCTTATTTGTGAGACTTCCAGCAACTGTATTGTTTTCACACACAAGAAACTTTTTAGTTTGGGGGTTTTCTTCAGACCACTTCTTTGGATCCTTCATTTTTATGTCAACGGAGTTTGTTGTTCTTTTATAATTCCATGGAAGAATCATGTATTAAAAGCTGAGTTGTCATTATTTGATGTGAAAAATGAGGAGGATATCAAGATATATGAAGGATTTAATAATTAAAATTTTTTTATTAATCCTATTATATTGCTGTCAGGTGAAAATGTGATACTTTAATTCTGGAAAAGACTGTGGAACTGTTTTAAAGTATGAAGAAAATGAGAGTGCACAGACACCACAAATGACATCTCATTTTAAACATCTTACAGTTCTTTTATGTGCTAGGAGTTTAACTGTATAGATTTTATATAATGGAAAGGGGCAAACTGAGCTGCAGCTGTGAGGGATTTGGACAAAATGTTTTCACATTGTCTTTTGATCCCATCCCTTTTCCCCCCATAAACTCAAGCTACAACAAGAACAATTAATAGATACTTTTTTTCTTTTCTGCCTTTGCTGCTATCATTCATTATTGTTATAAAAAATGCAAATACTGAGAAGAGACGTTGGACCAATATCAATAGAAAGCTCATTATGGAAAAAAACATTTCTGTATCAATAATAAGTAGCTAGAAACATGATACCAGGGCCAGTGAAGCAAACTCTAGTTTTGATTGATGTATTTCTAGCTGAAATCTGAAAATCTCTTTAGGAAAATCACAGTGTTGGTGCTTTGGATGCTTTTAGGTTATTTAGTTATGGAAAATGATTGCTATTTGAATGGAGGGGGAGATTAAAGTCAGAGATGAATTCGCTTTAAATCTGAAAGGAAAGATCTTAAGAAAAAGAACTAAGTCTTCTCTCATGTAACAAGTTTTGATGAGACAATGTTGAAATATCATATCTCTAAACCAAATTTGGATTCCAACAACACACAAGCTGAAATTCCGTGTGTTGCCTCATCTCTTCCTTTTCAGAGATAATTCTAAGCACGTATAATAATAGACTTACAACCATAATGATGGTATTAACTGTTTTCCATTACACATTTTGTTCCCATTTGATTTTTTTTTCCTTGCTCCTAATGATTATGGGATGTTTTCAGATTTCTTTACAAATACATTATCATTTTTTACCTAAGAGATACACTTTTTATTTAGAGTGCTTGGTTCTAAGTCTCTTTTTCTCTCTCTCTATTAGCCATATTTGGAATAAAAAGCATGAAAGCGTTATCTCCCTATTTCTCGCAGAAGATTAATTGGAGTTGGGAGCAGTTGCTTGAAAGTAAATTTGCAATGAAGCTTGTTTTTCAAAACTGCTCGTATTCATAAACCATCTGCCAGTTCCTCCTTAATTTACCAAAGCTTCTAGGACAATCTTTGCCTTTTATGGAAACACAAGGGAAAACCAATGCTTAGAAGTTTTGATCTGGTAAAAAAAAAGAAACTAAAACCTCCATGATTTTTTCAACAATATAAAAAAATCTATGAAATCAGTACAGTATTTAGGCATAGTTTTTTTGCCAGTTTGATTATTTGTTCTGTATCTATGTGAAATGGAAGCTTATTTACATGTGTCAAATGACAGGAAAATTCAACAGTGAGTATGTGGATTTTTGCCTCTGTCCTATTTACTCCGTTTTATTTTTTGTTTTTCCTACCATATTTTTTCTAACTACTTTGCAGTTCAGTTTAGCCCTGAATATGATTCTTCCAGGGTGGAAAGAAGAAGGGAAGTTATCTAGTAGCAGACAGTAAATTTTGGAAGAGCCTTCTTAAGTAATCTGCAACAGAAGTGACCCTTTACACCACCTCTAGCATATGGCAAGGTAAATGCAACAGGATTCTGTGTACAGAAAAAGGTGCATCCATAAGTATTGTTAATTAGTTTAAGTAGTTTTTAATAGCCTCACTTGCATTTTTCACTTTTTAAAAATTTTATATAAATTAATGTGCCTCCTATTTCAAATTAAGCTTTACCTTCTTTGAATTGTTCTGCTCATCCTCAACTTACATGCCCCTCCAATCACTTCTAATCAGTGCAGTTCTTTATGAGCTGTTGTTTTCAATCTTGTAAAATACATCCCACGAGAGCACTTCCATCAATGCATTATCCTTCCTGGATTATCACTCTGTTCACTATTAATTCATGAGATTGATTCACCCCCTTCCTTGTAGAGAAATATTAACATGTAATTAAGATACAAATCCAAATGTGAGAACATAATAACAGGAAAGCCATCTGAGGGAAACAAAATCACAGCAGTGACATGTTCTAGAAGAGGGCTGCAGCTGAAGATTAATTGGTGAGCACTCACACTGACAGCAGATAACTCATGTGTTGCATTCACAGAGGGAATGAAAGAGCTGGAATCCGCAGGCTCTTTGCCATAAATAAAGGAGACGGCTTTCTGCAGAGCAATTCCTAAATCTGCTTACATTTAAAATGATTCCTCATGTTGAAGATAATTTGCTGCACACTATGCGAAATCCGTGTAGCTCCACTGTAGTCGGGCGAATTCACGCCCTCTTGGGACCTGCCTCTTCTATGTCACTTATAGTGTCAATCAGCAGCTGTGAATTCAAACATGAGCAAACTTTTATTAAGGTCACGCTACTGGAGCAGCAGAAGGCCTGATGGCATTCTCAATTTGGGCTTGGCATTTTCTGCTCGAATCTTACAAGATGCATAAACACACAGGGCAACATTTTGTTATCTGGAATTATATTTTGTGTTTAAGTGTGTGTATGCATGTGGTTCTCACTAAAACCCTAAATTTCTTAGGGAACTAACCAGCTTTACTAAAAGATGGATTTTTTTAATACATTTTTACACTGTTGAAAGACAGGTGAAGTTTTTAAGGGGGGATATTGCAGTAGATGATTTGTGAAGAGAGGGAGAAAATTCAATTTCATTTGGAGGTTAAAAAGGAATAGCTTTAAGTCATGTGTCTGCAACTGACTTTATCTTTGTTAAAGATTTTATTGCCCTGCAAAGAGGATCCACGCAAAATTACTTGTTCTGAGAATACCATGGAATGAAGAGCACAATTCCGGTAACACCTTCAGAAAGTGTTATCAATAAATGAAAATGCACATACAATTAGATACTAAAATATTCATATCATTGTGTTAATGGAACAGTTACATTACAAAAAGATAAGACCAAAAGTAGATGATGAAGCTCTAGCAGCTAAACCTTACATAAGGTACAACTGAATCAGATGGACACAAAACGCAACCCATATGTTGAGTATTAATTCCAAATGACTAAAAAGTCTCATAGAAAATATAAGTTGCAATAAACTTCAAATTGAAAAGTCTTAGGGGTTTTAAAGGCTTGGGAAATTCAGGATGGAGTGGGGCGATTTCGCAGAATACAGAACTAACAATATGATGTTCCAATAGCTTGGCCATCTCACATCCCAGATAGTATTTCATTGGTGTCAGGACAAATGAGTTTAAACAGGCATCTAAGCAGGTTCTAGTGCACAAACAAATGAAGAAAAGACATCAAAAGTTCCCTGTAAATAAGGCTAATGAGCAGCCTGGCTTTTAATACTGATGGCTTTTCTTTCTTCCATGCAAAGTTTAGTAGCTATTTTTGGGAAGGAGTCTCTCTTCCCTGAAACTTCCCTAATGATGGCTGATTTTTACCACAGTGAGGTAGGCTGAACATGAGGCCTCGGTGTCTGGAACTGTATCTTCCATCCGGTTTTCTCTAAAGTCTGTAATAGGAATACAATTGATCCCCTTTCTTCCCCCTCCGCTCCCATTCTCCACTCTCAATGAAAGGATAAACTTGACTGACACTCTGAAAACCAACTGGCAGTGCCAGAGCGGTTGTGTCAAAATTCAGCTGTGCTGTCTTTTGGAAATAACAGGCACAAAATAGTACCAGCCATTTTATGATTATGTAGTAGCTGCTACAATAGTGCAGTCATTGAAACAAAACAAAAAAAAAATTGCATGAACAAATTCCACGGGATGTGAAGACAGCGAGTAGTTGTGATCTTTGGCATGAAAGGGGCTCTACAAGGAGAGATGGGGAAGGACTCTTTATCAGGGATTGGAGAAATAGGACGAGGGGGAACGGTTTTAAACCGAAAGAGGGGAGATTGAGACTAGATATTAGGAAGAAATTTTCCTGTGAGGGTGGTGAGGCACTGGAACAGGTTGCCCAGAGAAGTTTTGGATGCCCCATCCCTGGAGGTGTTCAAGGCCAGGCTGGATGGGGATTTGAGCAACCTGGTCTGGTGGGAGGTGTCCCTGCCCATGGCAGGGGGAACTCGATGATCTTTAAGGTCCCTTCCAGGCTGAACCATTCTATGAAGTTCAAATGAACATTTGTAACCTTACACAGTTGTATTTGATACTGCAGCACTCACCACTCTGAAAATGAGAATCATTATGATGATTTCATCCTTCGAGAAACACTGCTAATCTCCTTCAGGCGGCATGGATCTAGAAAAGTAGTTCTTAATAATTAAACAATTATCAACACATGATCATTATAAATCCTGCCCTGACTTCTCATTAGGAATAGCATATACAAGTGTCAGGTTTGCAGTGATGGCTTTACAGGTAGGTTATGCAGGCACGTATTGCATGTCCGAAATACTGCAATAATAGTGAAGGCTGCATATGAATGGAAACACCCTGTTCTGTCTTCCTTCCCATCATCACATTTCAAATATGTCCACGAGTGGCCAGTACAAAGTTAGACACAATGCCAGTTTGGACTGACAATTGTATTTATCTTTTGATGGATTGTGTAATTATACCAAAAATAATTAGGATTGGCTTGAAAAAGTGTCTATTCTGCTGGCCCTTTTCAGCCATCCTTTTTACAGTCATCCTGTCTGAACTAATAGAAAGTAAATAATGGTTAAAAGGTAATGAGAAGTAATGGACCTTAAACAGATTGACTGTTGATTGGGTACCACCAATTTGCAGTATTTGTGCTTCCTTCAGGGCCCTTGAGCTATACAGCTACCTAGCAACCATGAAATCTGCTACGAGATAGTCTCATACAGAAAAAGCTGCACTTGCCAGCGCTGTACTGTGATAATCGAGCTGGCAATATAGCTGAAATTGCTGTGCAACAAATACCCTGACATTCCGCAAGATGTTAGGCTTTCTGCTGTGCATCACAGCTAAGATTATAAACCCTTGCCTCTCAAGAAAATATTTTCATACTTCAACTGCAATTTGTTTCCCTATGCAAAAGTTGTTGTGATGGGTATGTGTGTGTGTGTGTGTGCTTATCTCATGCTTTCATTATCAGAACACTCTAAGTATTAATATTGGGGTTTGCTTATCTGCAGTAATTTCTAAACCAAGATTGGGACAATCCAGATCTGAACCCCTGCTTCTTCAAATTATTTGTGTTATACTTCTTTGCTCCATATTTGGATTTGGAGTCAATTCTACCCCTGTGCCTTATTTTCTCATATATGATAGAAGAAAATAATATTATATACGTCCCTGGGTAGAATTGATGGGAGAGGAAGGAGGCTATTTCACTGATGGAAACTTTAATTATTTCATTGTTATTTTGTGAAGTAATTAGGCAGAGATGGTACTGTACCTTTCATACAGTAGTAAAATGGCCAAATCTTGTTGTACCTCATCCGCTGGATCTAGCTTTAGCATTACATCTTGTTTTAGTCATATAGGGGAATGGCATCAAAAGTGCAGCATCCCAGCCATCTGCTAAATTCTTGTCTGTTGAAAATGTGACTAGCAATCTAACCTACCTTGATAAACTCTTTTTTTCACCACAAAAATTGAAAACTTTGTTGTTACCCAGATTTAAAAGCTAATTTTCCCTACAATGAGCCCTTATAATAAATTTCTCTCATCTAATTTAAATATTAAAATAATTTATACACACAGCTTGTAGGGTGTTGGTTTTTTTTCATTTGCTATAGTAAAAATTAATATTGCTCTGCCAAATACAACAAAGGAATGTTTTAATGTCCTGTTGTGGCCAATGTCCTCGCACATTAACATAGCACATTATTCTGATTGTTGTCAGAACAGCACAGCTCTATCTCCTCAAAATAGTGCTTTCTGAATTTAGGTCTTTAACTGTTTTCAGAGCTGTACTGTCATCACTTTGTTGTGCTCAATTAAGATGTGTTAATGTATGGATATTTTACTTTAGATTATTTTTTAAGTGCAGCATGAGACAGTAATACCAAGCTTAGGAGGATAAGAAAAGTAACAGCATTGGGAGCTGGATCATTACTGTAAAAATAATACAGGAAAATTTACCCAATTAAAAACTGCATACCTGGTCTGACAGCATTTGTGATATTTTTATTTTTTTTTACTATTTGTATCTTTTTCCCTAACAAATGTGATTGCAACCCCCCACAAATGTGCACGTGTGTTTTGATTTCTCCTCCAGTTCACAAATGTGGGATGCAGTCAGGGGGAAGATAACCTTTGCCTGATTTCTCTGACAAATCACGAGCACGAATAGCGCAGTGGAAGGCTCATCAAATCAGCGAAACACTGAAGTGTTAACACAGATGTAATATCAGACCATTCTGAATATCCACCTCCTCCTAATGACCCACTTTGTCCAAAAGTAATCTTGGAAAAAAGAATATTAACTTGTTACGTGCCAGTCAGGCAGTTCCAGTTTCGAGCGTGGCCGTTCCAGGGAACAGAACGTACGTGGACAGCAAAGTGTGCGCATTACAGTAGTTTTATAGGTGGCTACAGTCTTACCCCGAAGATAACTGCTCTTAGTGCTATATCTTCATTCAGTGTATATTCCTGAGGTTACAGATTTGCTTAAGAAAATTAATAGTGTTGTTACTATGGCTTTAAAGCTTTGTGATACATTTTGATCAAATACCACAGAACTTGAAGCAGCGCTAAGTGAAATCCATAACGCGCGTGCTAAAACCCTCAAAATGTAATTGTGAATAGGGAATTGACTTTGGCAGGTACAGTTATAAGGAATTTATGCAGGGATTGTACCATTTTTAGCAATTATTTTGTCAGTAAACTGCCAGCCACACGCAGGGGGGGTCCCCTAGTAAGCCCCTGCTCCTGCAGTGATGGAGCTGCTCCATCTAGAGAAGATCACAGAGGAGGAATACGCTTTTTCTTGACCTTGGAGATAACTCCACCAGGACTAGTTTGTCACGCTCTGGGCCAACAGTGCAAGGAAGATGAATTGGAGAGAGGAGATTAAGGAACAGGAGATTAATCAAGGAGGGAGTGAAAATGTGCCTTGGACTGAGCTCCCTCAGCTGCTGGCCCCACCTGGCCAGGGGGGAAAGCGGCGAGGTGGCTGCAGAAGCAGGAAGAAGGCTCTTTAATTTCACAGGTGAAGGTGGTGGGTGGGACAGGGCCACAGTTTTAAATGGATGTTATAGAGACTAGGGGTGGCTGTAGGCCGCCATTGGGGGTAGTGCCCTGGGGTTGCTGTTGTACTGCACCAGAGCCTGTGAGGGAAGGCCTTTGCTGGAGGAGCCCTAGCTGGTGCTGTACTAATGTAAAAAAAATCCTTTATTTTTACTTTTTGAGGGGTGGAGGGGTTAGCATTATCTCCCAGGGAGCCCTGGAGCCATAGCTGGTTTGTTCTGATACCTGGAAGACCGTGCTGTTGTGGCAACAGCCTGGCCTGTTGTGGCAACAGTGGGGAAAAGGTCCAGGCTATAGCAGTGCACTTCTCTGTAATGAAAACGAGCCTTAATCTCATTTTAGACAGCAAATATGCCTCGGGGTGGAGGGGGCTTAATGTAATTCAGAAGATGCTGTTTCTTTTAAAGTAGAAAAACCTACGCTGTGGTAGCTGCCGGTGGGAGTTCACCTTGGGCCTGGCTGTAGGGCTGCTGCCTTGGGGATGACTGGTGGGGGGGCGTTCCGCTTGACACCATGGCTGCCGGCCCAAGGTGGGTGGCTTAAAGATCTCACTTGGTGTCAGAGCTAAATTTTGGCAGGGTAAGAGCAGGCTGCTGCTCTTCCTTGGCTTTGCTACCTGAGGTGTGAAGGGTTTTCAGCCCAGAGGAAGCAGGTAATAGCTTTAGTGAGGCAGTGATGTGGAACCTTTGCCCCTATGTGTGAATGCAAATGCAAGCCCTGAAAGGGAACAATTAAAATATTATATGTATTTAACTGATACTGATTCAGAATTAATTTGACTTGCTGAGGCTGATGCAATTTAATGTAACATATAAGCAATTTTAAGTAGCCAAAGATGCCTTTAAAGCAAGGTATATAACAGACCTACTTCTATTTAATGTGAATGGGGGAGTGAAATCTGGCATTCATTTTCTATTGAGTGGATTTGAAATTATCACTGCAGAGATAAATTTGTTTGGCACAGTCCTACTGTTCTTTGTTTAATCTATGCGTGTGTGAAAAATGATAGCTGCTTTTACGAAGTGTCAGTTTTCCAAGTCTTTTGGAGCTCTGTCTTAATATTAATGTGTTTTGACAGAAATGGAAGCTTAAAGTTTTTGTTCTTTATGCCAGTTCTGCAAAACCAAAATCGTCTTTGATAGTGAAGCTTTGATTTGCTGTGTTCGAATTTCCACTCTTCTGCTGGAGAACAAAACCTGTCTCGGTGTCAGAGTTCTGTCTGCAATGAAAACTGTGCCAGGGTCAGGAAGTGTGGCGGGACTGGGTCTTCATATGGTGCTCATATTGCACAGGTTTGAGTTTATAAAGACCTTGTTCAGCATGTAGATGAGCCTGGTTTTGGTTTAAAAGGTGTTAGAATGCTTCTTTCCTCAAGACTGCTGAATAGAATACGGGTTTGGAAGTGCCTAATATCCAGGTGATCATAAGAATTTGTGTCTTTCATGTGGTAAAGAATACGTTGTCAACCATTAGAGTTACATTGATACTTCTTGGTTTTTATTCTGAAACTTAAATTATAAGAGAGTTAAGTTACTTTAGCATTAAAATCTAAAAATGTAAAACATTACTTCTCCACCCTCCTAGAGGATGTATTATTTTGTAAATGAATAGCATGTCTCGTAGCTTATTAATTACATAATTATTTAGCTATCTGCATTTTCTTTTTTGAGGCAGTCTAGAACTTATCTGTTGGAAGATCTGAACTTTTAGTAATGGGAACTCCTTTGGAGTTCTATGATATTTTGAAGAAAAACTAGTACCTTAAAATCTCCCGGCTCCTCTCATTGCCACAATAGTCATAGAAAAGTTTGCTGTATATTGTAGTACTATCAAACAGGCCTTTGATTAGATGTGTTTGCACTTCCCATTCCTCTTCTCAAGGTACAACACAATCTGTGAGAACTTGCAGTTTTACCTAATGATTAAACTTAATTTACTTGGTGTTTTGTCTTACTCATCACTTACTCTGTACTCTCTTGTTTCCCTATGGTTTGTTGCCTCTGTGCCTGAGAGCAAGCTTTGTAACAGCTGTAACGAATTCAGGAGTAATACAGTTCAGCTGGGGATAGAAACTATAGCAAATAATTGCTTTTATGGTGATTGATTTTCTTACCAGGTGGAAGGACACCAATAGTTTTGACCAAATAGTCATTTGACCAAATAAATCAGGTGTTTTGTAAATAGCTCTGGGTGTGGTTTTGGGGTCAATGTGAATTAACTAACATAGCAATCAAGGTCCATATGGCCCAGTACTCTCTTCTGCCCAGCACCTACTTCTGGATGCTGCCAAAAAGACTATTAGTACAGGTAAGCAGGTGGTAAGGTTGCTCCGGAGTACTGTAAGCATTTGTGGCCTCTGGCTTCCTGAGTTACAAGTGGTATCTGTTTTTGATGGCTATTGCTAGACTTTAATTCTATATAATTGTCTAATCCCGCTTTGAAATAAGCAGCATCCACACCTCAACTGTGGACTGTGTGGAGAGTCATCTCTTGCTTTATGTCCTGTTTTTGGCTTCTTTCAAGGCTCCTGTGCCCTCATATTGGGTAAAAACTGTGAACAGTGTGGTGTTTCTTGCTCACCATCCTATTTTGAATGATTTTTTGTGTTTTTGATTGTCCTTGTTACCCTCCTCCTTTCTCTTCTGAGATGGTGGGAGTGGGCCTGGGGGGAAATGTACGTGAGCAGCATGGACTTGTGCAATGGCATTCTCTCTCTTGGTGTGATGGGGTGAAAAGCGTGCTGTAGTGGTGGGGACTACAAAGAAAGAACATGTTTTGTGCTAGTAGCAGTGTGAAACTGGAGCAGTTTTTTGTCTATACCTTGAAAGCACTTAGAATCTAAATACTGGTGATGGGCAGGGAAGAGGAATGTAGCACATGGATGAACAAGTGATAGCAGGTCCAGCTTGTACCACCTGAAATCACATCAATACAGTTTTTTGGGCTATTTGAACAATTTTCTTTCTAGAATATCAATATCAGCCCAGTAGTAGGTGCTAATTGTTAAGTCTTGTTTTAGTGAAAATTAAGAGTGTCTGCTGATAATATTCTTCAGTACTTTACATCAAGAAGGAAGGAAAGGAACTGAAAACCTGGGGTGAAGCCTCCAAGGTATTTGGAACCAAAAGGGTATTTTTCAAAAACTGAGGGATATGAAGATTTTTGAGCATTTTCTGACCAGCTAGACTTGAAGTAGACATTTTTTTAAAAAATAAATTGGTGAATCTCTGTTGTATTACAGCTGTATTCAGTTATGTCAGAAATCCCAAGAAAAAGTTCTCAAACTTAGTGGAAATTCCTGTGGTCTCAGTGGTTCCAGAGTTGATAAGTAGACTGTGAATACTTACTGTTAAATTTTAAGAGCATATGAATGATAGGATTTTAATTGTAGCCCTGTGTTTTATATGAAAGTTTGAGTCAGGATGTGAAAGAAAGTCAGATACTGAATCAGTATTTTGGCAATTATTTGAATAGTCATGGACTGCAAAACTAGCTCTTGGTCCCCTAGTTAAAGCAGAAAAACAAATGGGATGTGGTGTCTTGTGCCTAGAGAATACAGAAGTATACTCCAGATGCATAAATGGAGTGTTTTGTTATTTTACACTTGGTTTTGTGAATTACAATAAAGCACAAATTCCTGGGGGGAAAAAAAAACAAACCACGAATTTAGAAACATGACTGTATGGTTGGCGTAATTAAGCCACTGAAGTCGTGCACACTGGTGATATGTTGAAGCAAATAAACAGCAGCTGTTAATCCTGTATTGCCACTAGATGGTTTTCTAGATAGAATTACAGGTTCTCACCTCTGTACAGATTGTTACCTATTCCAAACACCTAGGAAATCAAGTAATCAAAGGCTGCAAGTATGGTATAAGCAGATTTTTGGTTTTGTTTGGTCTCTTATCTTATTCAGACTTCTTTTTCACAGGTGGCTGATCTACTCACCTCAGAACCAAGTAAAAATGGCATTTGTGGGTTCTTGCATGAGAAGAGATTTTCTTAGTTGAAGTTGTAATGTTGTTCTAAGTGATAACACAACCTGTGTGACACATTATACTCTACTCAGCAAACACTTGAGTCAGCAGATAAGTGCAGTTTGCAGTTGCCTAAACTTTGAGTGCCGTGTGTTTATAAATGTGAATTTACCGTACATTTTCCAACACTAATTTTTGCTTTATGCATTTAATAAACTGGCATATTAATCTTGGAGATTAAACAGGACCTTGTTGTGTATCAGCAAAAAGTTATTTCTAGCTAAAGCAATTTATTTAAATATGGAAAACCAACAATTACTAAAGTGCTATTTCAAACTTTTTTTCACATAACTTGCTCTTTTTCCTCTTAATGTTTATGCATTTTTGTAGCTGGAGGGCTATAGCTGCTGCTTTTAGCAGTATTCAGTTTGGTGCTATTACTATCAAGCTGCTTTATTCTTAGCATATTATGAACACAAAGATCATCTGAAAGTTCTGATAATTTGTATGTTTAGGATTAACAGTACTAAACACAACAATCATACCACATGATTATATTGTAATCCAGTGTGCAAATAATACCAATTAAGCTTTTGTGTTCTTGGTGACTAAAGCAGAAATCGTTTTTACTGGTAGTGATAAAATGCATGATTGTCACCATTTCCCTAATGCAGATTTGTATCGTATTATATGCAGTTATAAATAGGACCCTATGACATGGCAGAAACCAATTGACTCCAGACCATCACTAATGAGTCCATGTCACCATTTGCAGGCGGTGTGGATAAATAGGTGGAGAGCTGTAGAGCAGAGGAGTCAGACCTGATGACCTTGTGTCTACGGTATACAGGTTTAATGATTTATTTTAAAATCTTTGGCCAACTTCAGAGCGGCCCAGTGGACTGAATGCCTATTTGCGCTTGTGATGCGTTAGGGGCAGCCTTGGAGTGCAGTTTTCAGTTTATTTTGATGCAGAGAAGCACATTTGGTGATTGTTTGGGACTTGTGTACAGGGATTATTGGAGAGGTATCTGAAAAGCATCATCATAATTCTGAAGGTATCTACACAACAACTTCTAGCGTTGCATGATGGGCTTTGATGTGACAGGCATTACCCAGTAAACCTTCTAATATGATGCAAAAATGTGTTTTGTCAGGAAGAGGTAAAATAGGGTTGGGATGTGGGGATTGCCAATTATTGGTTTCAGAGGCTTTTCTGGCATTGCAATTTTTGTTTCTAAAATTAAGCACTTCTGTTTACGCTTTTGAAGTCTATGAATACTTTAAATTATACTAACTGTGACTACTACATACAGTAATTGTACAGAGTAGATGTGTCAAATGTCAGCTGTTACACGTGTGTATAGTCTTTACTTGAAGTGGCCTGATTAATTCTCATGTGAGACTAAGAAAATGGTCAGGATATTGTCTGCTGTGAAATTTTACCTGTAGTAAATTTAATATTATGATATCAGAAATAAAATTCTTGCCTTTCTCTAGAAGTCCTCCTGTATTAATGTGCTTTTAAAGCAAGAAGTCTGTGCAGCTGGGCTATCTTACATAGTTGTATAAATAATGTGAGAAACACTGTATATGTTAATCTCTTTTTTTTTGACTTGCTGACAATAGCATGTTTTAATAAGAAGGGAGCAACTGCAAAAATTTTTGTTATATGTTTCTGAAGTCAACATATTGTTCAGAATTGTCCTGTTAATCAACAACTATTATATTCAGTTTGTCATGTGCCCTTGATAAACTTAATTTTACCTTTATTTGATGCTTTTTTGCACAGATAGCTTTGCATGGTCCTCTAAACTGCCCAGATTTTGTAGTTGTGACTGATATTGAGAGCCAGTGTCCTTTGTTTTTAAATACTTCCTAAATAGATGTATTTAATGTTGGCCAGCTGTATTCCCTTTGTTTCTTCAGGTGCTTGTAGCTGTGCAATTTGGTGTGAAACTGAGGCAGGTTCATATATTCAATCAGGTTCACTGACCAGAAAGTAGCTGTGACTTTCTTTCTTTCCTGATCACTTGAATAGGTATAAAGTATTAACATGCTATAATAGAAACCGGTGTTTTAGAGGAGGTCTGTCAGTATTTTTTTTTCTATTATTCTTGATGGATTTCATATGTAATGGCATTTTGTATATGTGCTTGTATATAGAAATTAGCATTAGTAATAGATATTTATAGACCTAATTTATATTGTCTAGTAGTATTACAGTTTAAAACCACAGGGTAGGAAATGTGCTTCTGCAATGCACGTGCAAGTCTCTGTATAAAACTGAATTGCCAGTTATTTGAACTCTGGTTCAAAGTTGGGTATCCCACTTGGCAAGTGTCAGTCCAGGTTAGCTTTTTATTGTCAGTCTTTCCTCTAGAATGAAACCCCTTAATCTATGTGCAAGCAGGCTGTGAACTACAATGATGTTAGTTACAATTATGCTAAGCTCTAATTATGCTAAGTAGTTTATGCAATAAACTTGGGGAGAAGAGGAGTATAGATAAGGATTTAATGTCTGAAGGGCCAAGTTAATAAGGTCACTAATTATGTAAATATAATGAACATATTCATTCCTTTTCCAGTGTTCAAGCTAGTTGTCTGAACAAGTATGTAATATAGTGCAGGAACTTGAGGCTTTTGAGACTGTTGCCTGTCAGGGCCTTGAGTTGTTATTTTCAGCTGGTGACGGTGCAGATGCCATTGTGCCTATTGAAGTTCCAGTTGGAAACTGAGGGATGGGGTGAGCATAGTGGAAGTCACCCTGGCTTCATTTAAACACGGTCCCACCAGACACTTGCTCTGTTCCCGTTTTAAGCACTTAGTTGTTCTGTGACACTTGGTGGATAAAGTATCAACCACCTCCTATCCCCAAAAAACTTAGGTTTAAAAGATAGAAAAGATAATGTACTGTGCTGAGCACAGTAAAGTCTCTTTTATTTCAGCTAGGGCTCAAAGTTAAGAAAATTGCGTGGAATATGAAACATCTCATTATGTTCGTTAGGGCTTGCATATCACTTCTTTTTTCCACTGCTTAAATGAAGTCAAAGCCAGTTGAGCTACGAATCATGCACCAGATTTGTGACAGACTTCTGCTCCTTACGTTGTTCATTTGTATCAGCAGGAATCCATTGCAACTTGCTGATTTGATGCATTGCATATGCTAAACTTGTCCTGAAATACTACATGTGATGGATAACTGAGTTCTGGCCCAAGTGTTAAGTTTGGATTTTATTAGTTCCTTGTACAGTTTTGTATTCTGAACTACTGGAGGGGTTTGGCTCAAAAATACATGGATACATTTCACTTTGCAGCTGAAACCTTTTAATTGTTGTAGGTGTTTTTCAACACAGCTTATTCATCCTGAATATCCTCTCTGACAAAATTAGTGAGCATTTATAAGGTGTAGTATGTTTATTGCCATACGAGCCCTTTGAAAGACTGCCATTTGCTCTTCTTCATTCTCTGCAGTACAGAAGAACTCCTCGGATTTTTAAATATCTAAGATATTTGTTAGGGGCTTTTAATAACTTTGCCTGAAACTCAAATTTAGACCAAGAAATTCTGCTCAACTGTCACAAACCCTGGATATGCCAGAAGTCTCTGAGCACTTGAATTTCTGATGCTTATGTTCCCTAACTGCCTTATGTCGGGCTTCTGGTCTTAATCTGACTCACCTCAGATGCTGAACCATTCACTAGTGCCAAGACTAAGACTTGTCAGGATTTGAAGACAAGTTTTTTTTCTTCCTTGTCTGAAGGTGTCTGTTAACTTAGAGTGCAGCATCCTTCCTGGGTCTCTTATATAAATTGCTTAATTGTAAGAAGGTTCACATAAAATATGATAGACATAGACTCAAATTATACTGTTGCCATGGAGGATTTGAATTTAATTTCAATGTGGAAGTGTAACAGCTTCAACAAACGGGATTTGGGAAGCTCCCCCAGTGGAGAGCACAGGGGTTTTGGTTACTTAGGAGATGGGACAGCAATGGTGTCTGTGAACCAGGTTAGCTAAACTGAATTTTAAATCTGAATACTAAATATTGATGTGTGGAAAGAAAAAGGAAAGGCATTTTTGTTTTGCAAATCATTATTTCCCAACTCATTATTGCCAGTTAAATCCTGAATCTGGATTTCTTAGCTGTCAATGGTTGTAGTTACATATGTAGAAAATGCAGATAACTTAGAATGCTAGCTATGTATCTTCTAGCCACTGAACAAAGGATAGGAACCGTTAGAGAATCCAAAACGCAAACTTTAAGCTCTTCTGGTTTTTTTTTCCTGCAATGTCCCATAATGACAGATCCAGGGAGTATCTTCTTTTTGTGCATTTAGAAACTTGTAATGCTGATAAAGACTCACTGAATTGAAACTGTGTTCTCTACTTCTGAGCTCAAAGCATTATTTGCTTAACCTAAAAAACCAAACTATTGTGGTTATGAAATAATTAAACTGCCTTGGAAAAGATCTCTATTTAGAGAATAATCTTATTGTCTAAAATAACACCTTTTTCATCCCAAATGTCATCCAAATAATTCAAAACCTAAGTGCAGTATATCAGCCATGAACACTTGGTGTCTATTTCAATAGAAATTGTTTATGGAGTTTGTTTTGCCTCTTTAGTTTTATGCCTTTAGATTTTTGTCTTCAAGTGGGTATTTTTTCATAAAACTGCTCTTGTTTGTTTCAGTAGGGTGCCTCTGCCTAATCGAGTGGCATTCTAAATTTAAAATTGGGTTTAGGAATAGAATAACATTCTGACTCTCTGCATCTCTAAATTGTGTGCATTATGCTGTCTGTGTTTTTCATTATGAGGTGGGTACTGATGCATTGAGAATTTTAAAGAAGAAAAATGCACGGAAATTAAACCATTTTTAGATGCAAATACATGTTGGACAGTGGATGATGATAATAGCTGTTTAATATTTAATATCCAAAACCTTATTTTTTGTTTATAGTCTTTCATAGTGTCTTTATGTCAGGTGATGGTAAATCTGTGATACAGCTGTAAAATCTTTTCCCTTCTCACCAACTGATGTTTTAAAAAAACAAACAAACCACAATATCCCCCACTACCTTTTGAAAACCAAGTACTGAAGGCCATTGTCTTAATACTAAGACAAGTTCTGCTAGTCTGCGGTACTTCGTGATGACACTCTGTATTACAGAACCGCATTTGGTCCAAAAAGATGTTATCTGCCCTTAAAAAGGAGGAAATAAAAATAAATAATAGCTTGTAATTGCTTTCTACTGAAACTTTCTACTGTAGTTCTTTTCTCCTGAAAAACTAGGAGCAGGTCTAACTAGACTCATGAATTGTTTAACTTGGGAAACTAACAACCTTTGAGGTACGGATGTTCCAACTCCATTAAAATAAATTAAAAACCCCTAACACTTCATTTAGCTTTTTAATAGCATACTTTGAATGGGTATTGTACTCTTCCTTTTTAATCCAGATTAAGACCTTTGAACCTGGTTTATAATACAGAGGCAAGTTAATGCTTGGTGTAACACCAAAAGCTAATAGAGTTTTGTCCTATATCATTTTTGTAGATAGGGACAGTTGTGTCAAATACAAAGCCTTGAATATAGTTTTTCAGCTTTAAGTATTGGTATCAACTTCAGCCATGCGTTAACTTTACACTTCAAGACCAGCTTGCTTGTTTGTCTAAATTTACCTGGGAAAAAGCCAAGAGGAGGTGGAGATCCATTTTTAAAATTATCTCTGTCTGGTTCAATCAACTGCACGCTCTACAAACTTGTCTTGAGGGAAGCTACCAAATCCCAAAATCATGTTCAGGCCCTGTGAAAAATCCAGCAACATAGTTGCCCTCAGTGCAGTGACATTTTCAAGTAGCAGAATGCTGAACAAAGCCACATCATTGCTGTAATCTTGCCCACTAGTCCACCATTCCTGTCTTCTGATCATAGAATCATAGAATGGAAGGGACCTTAAAGATCATGGAGTTCCAACCCCCCTGCCACGGGCAGGGACACCTCCCACTAGACCAGGTTGCTCAAAGCCCCATCCAGCCTGGCCTTGAACACCCCCAGGGATGGGGTATCTACAGCTTCTCTGGGCAAGATGTTTCTGCTTATGTTCTTGGAGGGGGCTTCAAAGATGGTAAACTTTTGCAAAAGCCTGTATTAACCAGTCTGCTATGGTGGGTAGAAGTACTGTGTAAAGTAAAATGACAGCTTTGGTCTTGTGCGGGTTTGAGTACTTGTATAGTATATTGTTAGTGGGAAAGAGGGAAATAGGTTATCTTTTTGGGGGCAGTAGGGGAGTTTTTTGGAGCGGTGTTTTTTGTAGCATCAAGGATTTCTTCAGTTGCATGTATTTATATAACTGTAGTATCTTTGGAGTGATATCTAAAACTAAATCAGTCTAGGATTGTCTAGGAAACAAACTATGATTCTTAAGCTTTTTATAGCTCAAGCCTTTTTGGTGGTGTGATATAATTGTAGTTGACAGAAAAGTCTAGTCTTAAAATGCTCAACCACATTTAGATTTTAAGAGTTAAAGCAGGCTCTGAAGCAATGAAGGTTCGCCTTAAAGAAATAATAACCTGAAAAAAAAAAGCTAAGAAGTTTCATATGTATATGTAAAACTTGGCTTTAGGCATTCACTTCCCACCGTGTCTGGTCAAAAGTATATCTTTTTGAGGTCAGATAAAGTTATGTCTTGATTGTGTAAAGCCAGCAGAGTTTTTTTTGGTTTAAGCTGGTAATTTTGTTTTTTTGAGTTCTGATTTTTAGCCCAGAGCTTTACTGTGGGGGAAAAAAAAAAACCAACAAAAAAACCCAAAGAAACAAAAAAACCCACAACAACAACAAAAAACAAAACCAAACCACACCACAGGTATTAAATTCATGCATCCAGGAAAAAAAACCCTTCAAGCTGACCGTTTCACCCTACTTCTAGTCAAATGTTCTTATTTTCATGTGACATTTAGGTGTGGAAATTCTCTTGAGAAATTAAGATGATATGACAGATTACTGTATGCAACAAAGAAGAGGTAGTGACATTTCCTCCTTGACAGAGAAGAGTTGATCATACAAGTTTTATTTTAATTTATATCTGGTTATGAAACATACTCTGTTTTACATTGATTAAAAATCCGTGAAGAATAGCTGATGTTATATTAACATTGATGAAGAGCGTGCCTACTACATTTTGCATGCAGTTGCCATAGCAACTGTACTGTAGAGTGACCCAAATTAATTTTCCACCAGTCACTAAGTGCCCTGTCAGTTTTTCCTTGTGCTGGGGATAAGCAGGCTGCAAAGTACTTGGTTTGTTGCTTTTTTTTTTTTGAAGAATCTTGCCTTATGAGTTGTCTCTTGAAAGCAATGGCTGAGCTATGTTAATCAACCAAAATCTGCCACCTTAATTTGTGCAGTCAAACGCACACTATAGAAACGCTTAAATGAAGAACTAGAAATTGAATGGAAGGAAATGTACAATATCTCCATAAAAATTGGAGCAGACAATGTAGTATGGTCACTTGCACCCTCTGGCTCTGCGCTGCTCTCCTGCTTTTACACACAGGTTTCTAAGATCCTGTGAGCGAACAAGTCTTTACTGAGCTTGATCTGAAAGGCTGGAGAATAGAGCTCTCTGTGTATCTAGCTACCTCTTCGCAATTCATTGGCAGGATGCTCAGTGAATGCCGGGAGAAAAAGGAGTCCTTTGGGAACAAAAGGATACAAACTGCTGATAGAGGTATCGGATGCTTATTGCTGGCATGTGGCTGAGTCCCATCTGAAAACACTTTTGCTTTTGCAGTTAGTTTTTGTGTGACATAAATCAGTTGTTCAAGTTTCAAGTTACTACTGTAATTATTGGACACAGTAACATAGCAAGGCTTTTTGGTGCTTGTTGGAGACCTTGTGCAGTTTTGCTCAGATTGCTAAGGTGCATGTTTTTCCTATGAACTTTCTGTTGTGCATTACTCCTTCCATTTAAAACCCTGCTGTACTGCGCTACAGCCTGGTAACGACTAGGATGGCAACTTGTGTGTGTGTTTCCCCTGACTGGATATCTCTCTTTGCCCCACCTTTCTGGACTTGTATTTTTACATCAATAGAGACATCTTTCTTACTTGATGTGCACTTGTAGCTTGCCCGCTTGTGCAATCTTTTCTTATAGGTAAGAGTTACTTTGGTACCCAGAGTGCCTCTGTATTCAAATAACACTTGTAATATGCAAACCAGTGCCATTTCTAGTATATATCTTCATAGATAAAGTACCATAAATAACATAGTCCTAAAATGCCTTGTGCACAAAAGATTTGCAAGTCTAAAGTGCAGTTTTGCTGTTAACTGTGTAACAGTGGTTCAGATTCTATGGTACTGAATTGATATGCTATCAGC
The DNA here is from genome assembly GCA_028565335.1 of Limnodromus scolopaceus. Classification (NCBI taxonomy): domain Eukaryota; kingdom Metazoa; phylum Chordata; class Aves; order Charadriiformes; family Scolopacidae; genus Limnodromus; species Limnodromus scolopaceus. The sequence continues at coordinate 9,613,117 of JAOXNO010000024.1, forward strand.
TTAGATGTAGGCACTATTCATATATGCAAATTAATAAGCTATACATCTACCTTGCTCTTTGACCATTAAGAAAGAACTTTTACAGATTGAGTCTAAACTTCTATAGGTTAGTTGGAAACACTAAAGGACAAAACTTTTTCTTTAGGTATAAAACATGATTTTGAGAGGATGGGAGACTGTCTTTCATTGGCTTTTTTTAAACCCTTCTGCTGATTCAACCAAGATCAAAATGTGTTTATTACTTATCATGTAGGCTTTATTTTATGAACTTTTTGAAATAAATATGTAGGAAGTCCGCAAACATAATATTGTGTTAGAAACTAACAAAGCTTCTAATCATAAAAATCTAGTTTCTCCTCATTCAAAACGTTAAAAATGCTTGCACAGCAACTCTAAATGTATGAAAAAAGTTATGTTCGGTTTTTGTGTTGTTTTAATAAATATACAAGGATCCCTGCTGATACCTGCTGTCTTAACAGCTACTGGAGTGGGATTTTTGTGGTGTTTTTTCTGAACTTTGTTTGTCAAATAGCTTTTAAAAGGATAAATCTATATTTTCAAAACGAAAACAGTTGGCTGATTCCAAACAGCTATGCAGTAAAAGTATGCTGATATGAACTTAATGTGTGGGAAATCTTCACTCTTTGTACTTTCAGGCATTATTTTTGTTTGGAGAAAAAAGACTTGAAGAAAGTCTTCAGTAGGACAGTCTCTCCAGTGTCTCGCGGAGTAGTGGTGATGTCAACTTAACTGGGTAGGGTGTGTATCCACCTTCAGTGAAAAGCACTGGGCAATCTGGAGTGATCTCTTTATTGTGGTCTAGTGGCTTTTTAAAAAAAAAAACCTGTTTTAAAGACAACTGAAAACATGCTGCTGCTGACTAATGATATTCTGTCTCTGACATGTTATTTTCCATAGAAGCCAGGTTATTTATGGGAAAAGAACTTTCAACTATTATATATTTGAAGAAAAAGCTTTAACTCCAAGAAGTAAGCTTTTCTTTGAGCCATAAAAGCTAATAGGGTTTTAAGAGCTGAGCACGTACCTTTGCTTCACATTTTGCAAAGTCATTCCTGAGATAAGAACATCTAGTCGCTTACTCATTTTGAAGTCTGTTTATAATCAATATGTATAGACTACGTAGAGAAAGGCAGAGATAGATGGGGGTGGGGGGTAGAATTTACACTGGTAAAAAAAAAAAAATTGTCCTGCCCCTATAAGCTGCTAAACCTGTTTGAGTGTCATAGTAAATACTTGTGTGTATTACTTTCCCTTAGATCTATGAAGGAAAGTAAGTAGATCATGTGATGTGGTTGCTCCTAATATTAGAGGACTGAATTAGTGACTCAAGATGTCCTTTCTAGTCCCATGTTCTCTATTTCAAGTCTCTTCCAGAATGCTAACGTGATGGAGTTGAAACTCTCTTGTTAATAATTTGTAATAATCCAATCTATTGTAATAACAAAAAGTCTAGTACTAAATATAAAGGAGTAACATAGTGAAGTAGGTTGAACGGAAGCTTAAGCAAATTTTAAGGAACATACCAGACACCTGTAAGACCTATTTGAGAAATACAAATCACAGTCAAATATGCTCTTACTGATTTTGATTCCTGGCCGTAAGTGTGGTATATAACAACCTAAAAGATACCTGAGCATCTTAGATTGCTTTCTCTCTGCTCAGTTCTTCCTGTGCTAAGAGAAGTTACCCTGGCGGTTGAGTAAATGCTGTTGTCAGAGCCCAGAGCTTTTTTTTCTATTTTACATTAGGCTTTACACTTTTCATCGAAAGTGGAGGAGCGTTACAATTCCTTGCAGTAAGACTTGTAAATTGTTAAAGAATGCTGCAAGAGATTTGACTCGTTTCTAAATGACTTTCATCTTTCCAAGACGGCTGTTCTTGTGCAGTTCTAATACTGATCTCAAAAGCCATTAACTGAGGTTATAAAAGGATACATACTGAATGGAATGCCTTTCCTCCTCTATGTGCATAGCAATACATTATTTATTTGCATAGAGACTTAAGGCTATTGCATCGTGACTCTTGAAAAACACTGTATTATTGATGAATTTCCAGAAAATAACAGAAGCTTTACCTCTGTGCCTGTGTTTACCTGTAATTGAAAAGTGGTGATTCTTCCCAGCACCAGCAAGGGGGACACAAAACACAAAAAGGAGAAAAGCAAAAAAAACCCACCACCACCACAAAACCTGAAACAAAACCTAAATCCAAACATTTCCCCCACCCCTTACCCGAAGAAACCCCAAGCTCTGAAGCCACCATAAAGTCTGCTATAGTGGCATAGTTTCCTTTAGATCTTTTCAGTAACCTAAACAAAAGTGGCTGAGAGAGTCACAATCCCCACTTCTCCGCTGATTCTGCAGCTTCCTGTGCTCTCAAAATCTAAATGCGTGCCTAGCCTGGGAAGCAGTGTGTGTTGGCTGAGTTTTAAAAAGGGCAGCAAAAATGATGTCTCTAGTTCTTGTTTAATCAACTTGAAAAACTTGGTTCAATATATGTCTTTGGAAAATTAGTGCATATCAATATAAAACAGTCTGGCCCTTTGGGGAAAAAAAGGGTGGGATGGAAATATTCAAAGCCATCCTGAAGCTTTAATAAGTGTAATGCTGATCTGCCCAATAAAGGTGGAAGATCTGAAGATTATGAAATGCTTAAAACAGCATTTATATAAGGAAAAGTGTGAGGTTTTTATCCAGTTATTTCAGCTACCTCAACTTTTTTTTTGAGGCCAATATAAAGATCTTGGTGCTAAGAAGATGAAGGGAAAAGGTAGGATACACAAAAATGTGCTGCAGTAGGGTGAATGTGTGCCTGTGTGTTGTAGTGCTTAAATACTAAATATACTTATTTTCATGTGAGTGTGGTCAGGCACAGGTGGAAGGACTTATTTTTGTAGAAAAAAACCAAGAGTTTGTGACAGCGTCTTAAGAACTTACCTGCCCTCCTACCATCTCCAGTTTTGTTCCACAGGTAACACTCATAACTATCATCTGCTGTAATGTGCAGAACAGCGAAGTTGCATAAATAGCCACTGAAGACTACTTAAGTGTTCTACTCTTTGTAATAGGTTTGAATTAAGTATTGTTCAGCTGGGGGGAAGGAAGAGAAGAGCAATTAAACATACTTTAAATATTCTTATTTCACTTGTAAGTCTTATTTTTCACTGCTGCTTCTAGATCTCCTTGTGGATGAATGTTTGCTCTTCAAGTGTGAGGATTAGAGAAAGGGGTCACATGTGACTTGATACAGAACTATTATGTTTTCAGGGAATAAAGCAAATAGTTTATTACCCATGCCTCAGCTGTAGGCAAAATTAAAGTTTAATATTAATCACTGCAGAAAAGAGATTGAGGGGTTTTCTTTCTCCTGTTCTACCTCCTTTCCTGTCTCCATGCAGTGGCTTGCTGGGGGCTGGCAGAGCAGTACAATGAGGGATCCTGCTCAGGGAGTTGGATGCTGTGGTAACTCCAGGCTTGCACAGAGGGGATGGTGGAGCCAGGGAGGTTTGGGAAAGTTACTTTAATGCCTAAGTGTTGAGTAGTCAGATTTATGCAGAGGATGCAGAAGGCAAGCTGAGAGAAGAAAAATGTTCTGTGCAAAACAATTCTGACCATGTTTACTTAGTCTTTCTAATGACTGACTATATAATAGCAAGTCTGGCACAGAACTTGATACTTCCTGTACTATTACAGTAAAACTGAGAGGATAAAACTTAAAGTTATCGTGGTTTAAGTAGTACCTGTGGAAGAGATTTAAGGTTACTTATTTGCTCTGCCAGATTCTGCATTCACTACTCCAGAAATAGAGGTCACTGTTTAAAACCTTTCATAATTATACCTGTACTCAAAGAAGTGACACTGTAGGCTGACGGACCAGAGATGTGTTAGAACCTGGGAGCTTTATCTTAAATCCTGCAGCTGGTACTTGAAGGGTTCTATCCTGTACAGTTTTTATTGTAACGTATGTTCTAGTACAGATGATCATGAACTAGCATATTGCCCCTTACTGAAGAGTCAGCAGGCATTGCTCACTGCTCAAGAAGCTAAACACCATCTAGTCTGCTCAGCCCTGTGAGCAATTACCTTAGGAAAAATGAGTCATCTCTAATGTGGACCATTTAGGTAATTTGCTTTGTGGAGTTGCTCAGTCAGCTGTCCTGATAAAGTAAGGAGACAGCAAATGAGTGGACAGAGGAAGTCTGTAAAACTAGTTTTGCTGTGGTGGCCATCATCTTAGAAATTGGACACTGTAACATGGAAGGATAAAAATCACTTACCTGACCTTCAGAAGTCTGTGACAGAGCTACAAACTGAATGCAGACTTTAAGAATTTCAGTACCTTTGCTGTAACAGTGCCCTTTCACACAAACACAAGTCCATGCCACTTTGACAAAATTACTGCTACCACTGGGCTGTCCTCTAGAGTTAAAAACAGCCACAACTATTGTCAAGCTGTAGGCTTTTTCCTCTTCTGCCTGTGCAGTGGCTGCAGGCTCCTGGTGATTCCCTTCAGTAGGTGAGCTTTGGGACCAGGTCAAGTTCCCAAAGGAAGCTTTTAGACACTTTTAATCTTTGTTTAATCTTAGACTGGTCATTGTTGATCTGGATTACTGTGTAGCAGGATGAGAGTTGCTGTAGGAAGAAGGGAGATGGTGAAAGCAGGTTAACCTCTTCTCAGAAGCTCCTGGATCTAATTAGGTGGCTCATGAAATTGTGGCTTCATGTGCGCTTGGTGGGAGTTTGAACTTGTTTGGGCTGAGATCCACTAACATCTTCAAAGACCTGCCTTTTCTGATGTGTACTGTCCATACAACCTTAACCACAGAAATACTGTTATTCACCGGAAAGTCTTGAGAGTAGATTGAGAGAGACATATTAAGGTTTGGCTTTGTGCAAATGAGGTTAGATTTGTATTTATTATTACTCAAAATGACTAGCTAGATCACTTAATTTTTAAACATACATAAAAGCTTAATTGCATCTATTACTGGTTTCTGTGGTTGCCACTATAAATGTATTGGCAGTTTGAACATTTTTCAGTAACTGTAGCTCTTCTGAAGACTGTTTGCAAATGACTTATTTGATGGCTAGGTGAGTAGGCATGCAATGCTGGGGAAAAAAAAAAGCTTTGGTTTTCTTTGGTTCTTGACTGCATTTCTGAAATTGGAAACCAGTGAAAAATGATCTACCTGTAAGTAAACATTCTGCTACTGGGGAAGAAGGTAAGAAAGAGCATGTTATTAGCCTTAAGGAATCCTACTTTAGCAGGAGGTAATGATTGACTGGTGCTTCAAGCCAAGATGAATTACTTGTGCAGCTTGTAATTTATTGAACTCTGTGGTCTTCCAGAATGATCCAAATTGGAGCTACATCATGAATGTATTTGGCACCTGTTTTTCTTTGGAAACAGTAGTTTACCTGAATGTCTTCACCAATGGGTTTTTCTTCCAAGTTACAAATCCCTGTTGTGTGAGCAATTATAGAGACTAAAATAAATACTGGGTTTGCTTGCACATTTACAACAATACTGAGATTTAACTCTGAAGGCTGAAAAATTCATTAGTGGGAGAAGCTCATTATGCAACTGGATTCCAATTCTCTTCTTCCATGACTGTGCAGCAGCTGCTATTGCTATGTCACGTGAAACAATTCTATCATGTTACATGGTACAGTGAGTGAAATTTTCTGCTGTAATAATCAAATGAAAGTTTACTGTCAAAGTATGAAGCCTGCTTGTTTTCTCCTGGTAAACGTGGTCATTAGTTCATAAAATGAATTCTTAAATGTAATATAAACTAAAATCAACTAATTTTCCTCTGAAGGCAGCAAGTCTGAAAGTATTCCATTTTTAAAGGCTTTTTGGAAGGCTGTAGAAGTAATAAAACATGCATATTTTTTTTGGTTCTGTTAGCTACATGTGCCCTGTAGTTAAGTTGCTATGCCTTGTGATACATGTAATTTATCACTGGCTGGTGTCAAGATGTGGTTCTTTGTTGTACAATGATAAAGCATTGTGTAGGAATCCCAGATTGGGTTTGTATCATGCTAGACCTTATGAAGTTAACCACAGGAGATCAGACTCTAAACTCTTACATGATTGATTCCAGTAGTTAGTTGCTTTTCAGATATTTATATTTTTGCCTAAAAATCAGCCCTTCCTCTCTTGTCTGTAAAAGCGTTTTCCATATGTAAATAGGAGGGTTGTTCTAAAATTGATTTCCAGGCACTATTGAATGCAAAATTTATGCATATATTGGTAACTAACAACACAGCTGCACTTCTTGCTTGTTGAGATTTGTGACTCTGCAGTGAAATTTCTGGTGCTTGCAATCCATTCCTGATCCCAACGAAGGGATTGTCAGAAGAAGCATGCAAAGGTCTTTAAATCCTCTTCATGTGTCTGCCTTGGCAATATGTATCCCAAAATGGTTAATGGTATTTCTGGGACAATTAATAGGGGAAGGAAATGGTGTTAATGATTTGAACTTTTTTTTTCTTTTAAATGTATTAGTGCACTATTAAGTCAAGTGGGATGAAAAATCATTTCTGAGGTCTGGAGGGTGGAAAGAAAAGACATGTGAAGAGGCTAAGATGAGCAGCTGCTGCTGCTTTTTTTTTTTTTGGTCAGTTAGGAAGTAGGCTGATGTCAGAGGGAGCATGTCCCTGGTGAAGCTTTGAAAACCTAGCATTTGAATGGAGATATTTTATTTAGATGGATTATCAAAAAAAATATTTGCAGACTTACAATCTCACAGTTCAATATGTCATTGCAAGCTAGCTTTGTAAAATACATTTGCTTGGATCTGGTTGCTGTTGGTGTGCTTTGAAAAAAAAAAAAAGCAAACTCCTGAAAAGGAAATTTAGGAATCAAATATTTTTGATATGACCTTGTGTTAATGATTTTTTTTTTTAGTATTTTGTATGCAGAAAGTGAACTCAAAAGTGAAATCCTCATGTAACCTCTGGAATGTAAGGGTCTTAGACCTCTAAGTCCAAGTAGTAAAAACCACACAGAAAAGCTGACTTGTGAAAATTGCTTCTTATTCCATTAAGCATCCTGTGGCCATTTACAAAGAAAGTGCTTAAAGGGTTTTCCAAAAATCTACTTCCCATTAATCTTGCCAGAAACTCAAGTGCAATATTATTCGGGGAGTTCAGACTATGCCAGTACCACAGTGCATACAAATTCAAAATAAAGGCCACACACAGGAGATAAGTGAATTAAAGTATCAACATGAAGTTGTTCTGCAAGAGATTTGCTAGTTGTGTGACCAGCTAAGATAGTAATAGAAGGAAGGACTGTTGGAGTGTCTTTCTAAGTCAGTCTCTTTGCCAACAAATGCCTGTAACCGTGCAACAGTGTGTTAGTTTCTTTTCCACAAAAGGTTTCTACATATTTAATACCATATTCCAGGATGTGATTTCTAACTTAAGATTGGGTTTTTTAGGCTTTTTTTTTTTCTGCTGTGGCCTAAGTGTCTTGCTTTATACGAGGTTCAGCATGAGTTCCTCAGGAAAAATAAAAGGATAAGTATTTTGTGAAGCTTCTTGGAATATGATTCCAGGTTTTAGTCATCTATCACTCTGGAAAGGGAATCTTCAACACCTGTGGATGGCATTGTGTTTAATTGCCTCTATTGGCTTTTAAATCTGTGAGTGTTTCCAGACACTGGAACTGTGTAAACCTCTGCAGCAAGGAATTCCATGGTTTAAAGACTTAAAAAGTATGTACTTCCTTTTGTCTGTCTTCATGGAAACTTAAGGCCCACAATAATAATTAAAACACAAAAATTGCAGTGTATCATAGGAAGAAATAAGAAAGATCAAGAGCATAGTGAAGCCTCTTTGTTGCAGCCATAAGTAGATTGTATCCCCCATACAGAATTAAAAAAGTGTTGTGACATATGTCTCTAGGTAGTATAGTAATAATGAAGACTAAGTTCCTACAGCATGAAGTCTGTAAATGCTGTCATCTGCAAGTTTTACAATTGAAATAAAAGATAAGCATGAGGTAGGAGAGCCGAAATCCAATACAAGCTGAGAAAACAGTGCAAAGTACTGCAAACACTAATAGTGTTCAAGTTTTTGAAGGGGTAGGCTGCTTTAAAAGGTGGCGCTCTCTCTTCTCTAAAGGGAAATTTGTTTGTAGCTTTGCTCTACTTGTACCTTCCAATGAAAATACAAAGAAAAAAAGTAATTGAGGCTTTGGGAAGAGTTCTTCTAGTGTCATAAAACTCCTTTGTACTACTGCAGCTTTTCCCACTTGTGAAGATGTACCTAATTGCAGTGTCTCCTTTGCGATGGCCTTATATGGAGAACTAACTACAAAGGTTTTCTCCTGCTTAAGTACTAACTGTGGTTAGATACACACTCAATAACGAAGGTCTTCAGGTGAGCTGCTGAGTTTGAGTGATCAGATGTGTAAATCATAAACTTTACGGAGTAGTGGCTTAAGGAGGAGGCTACAAAATTAACACAGCCTTTCCAAATTGGGGAAGAATAGAGAGTATTGTTCTGGTTTTAAAAGATGTGAAAATTGCTCAGTGAATTTAGTCCAAGGGAATATACCTAAAGCTTATTTTCAAAGTTTTCTTAGACCCTGATTTTCACGAGTATCCCATAGAGGAAAAGCTATCAAAATAGCTATTCTGTGATAGTTCCCTTGACTGTGCTAGAAATTTTTCAGGTATTGTCGGAAAGCAACATAGGATATCTATTTTTCAAATGGAAAATGTCTAGTATTTAATGGCATCACTGTGCAGGCTCAAGAACTCTTGGCATGCCTGGTGGGGTTTATAAGATACTGGGATACATACTTAAAATTCAGTATTGATGGAAGGGTGAGGTGAGCAGGGGGAAGGGAGTAAAGTAGGCCCTACTTTTGTTGAAATCAGTGAAGTCAAGCTGTTTGTTTTATTATATGCAAACATCGGAAGACTTTGAAGTACCACTCTGAATATTTAATTTAAGCCTTAGATATTATGCGAAACATCCTCATATAAAAAAAGCTGCATTATTCCAGGGCTATAGTGGATTTTGTATGTGAACTTTACAGAACAAGCTGGGAATCTATTGGTATAAAGAAAACTGTAACTCCATACAGAATAGTTAATTATTATGACATTTGAAGTTTAAATTGAAAAACTTTACCTTTCAAGTGATTGTTCCCTATTATTGAATCCTCACTTGGACCTGTTGTCGCTCAGAAATTGTGACAACTGTCCTCAATCTTGCCATTAATTTTTTTTTTTTACTGTATTCCTTTACCTTTGTACTTTGATTAACTTTCAGATTCTTCGTGGATAGTTTTTTTTTTTTGGCACTGCTTACATCATGTTGCCAGACGGTCTGAAAAAGCTAAGTGCAAGGCTAGCAAATGAATGATGCAGCACAGTGTAAAAGGAGGCGGGGGAGAACAGCTGCTATCTCTTCTTGTTTAGCAACTGGACTGCTTCAAACCAAGTACAAAAATGGCTTTTTCCCCATCCTTATTTGGTCCATACTCATGGTGTGAATGTTGGTTATCTAGGGATGTTGTATTCGCTGTTTGTGGCTTCTATTTGTTGGTTTGTACAGGAGTGTAGAAGTGAGGAATAGAAATTTGTTTCTTGGGTCCTGCTGCTGCTGTGTTGTCTGAACTTTGGCCCTTGGGATATGGCTCTGCTGAGAAAATGCAGGAGCAGGCATTTTCAAAGTATGTTTAGATGATCTCTTGGAGAAAGCTATATGGAATTAGATTTAACATGAATACTCAAAGGACCTTGTAGGGGAAGTTGCAAGTATTTCTTAGTTTCTAGTTTGAAAGTCATTATATATAACATGCAATGTTATTTTCATTGTGATCTAGAAAATGTTCAGTAAACAGTCCCTGAAGAAACATAGGCTTGAGCCCCAATTTATGTAAACCAGCTGAAATCCAAGGTTTGAATGTGCACTTCTTGGTTTTATCAGACATTTGTTACCTTCAAATGTCCTTATTTTCCCCACTCAAGAAATAGCAAAACCCATCAATGAGAATCTTCAGTGTAGGTGGCTTTGAGAGGTAAAGAAAAAAAAAGAAAACCACAATCCTGTGACCTGAAGGTTAAAGGAATGTTGGCAGTAGAAAAAAAAAATACTTTTTTCAATTTTTTGAATAGTTAAAATTTCATTACTTGTCTGTAATGTTAAGATGTTCTCAGGTGTGTGTTTTGGGGCAGGGGAATGACAACACTCTGGGGTTGCTTTTTGTGTAAGGCATCTGATATTGGGCTGACTTGTTATCCTTTTAGAAACTTGGATGACGAGTGTGTTGGTAATAACTTGTTCAAAATTAATAGAAATGCAAATCCCTTCAAGCAGGATGTCACATATTCAACTCTCTGGAACTAATATGTTCAATTGGATCTTATTTTGAAGAGCACTATAGTACCAAGCAGCATAGCAGCAGCTTTCTGCCCAGTTTAAAATGTTTCCAGTGAATATGTGTGTAAGATGTTTCTTGTATTCTGTCTTCACTTCTATTTTCCTGTCCCTCAGTTATTCTTTTCTCTCTTGGTTGGTTTCAGTTGTTTTACTGATTTTTCTTTTTTTTTCTACTATCCATATATGTTCTCTGCTTGACCTCTTCTTTCCCTCTCTGCTTAGTTTACTTCCTGTTTATTCCTTATGGTTTTCTTTATATGTGGTTAGATAAAGACAGAGCTGAAAGAGGCTGGACAGTAGAAGAGATCCTGTACACATCTTTCGTTGTCCATGTGATTGAGGGCTGATGGTAGAAGGAGGTGAAAGACTACCTTGTCCTGCTTTTCCTTTGCCTTGCTAGGTTGGTCTTGATTTGTGTGCGGAGAGTGATGTATTGCTGGTGCTCATACACAAATACACTATGAAAAGGTAGTCTTTTGCTGAGAGGAAGGAAAGCCATATGAAGAGAAGTGGTTAAGGAGAAGCCAACTGAAGATGAGAAATATTTCGGGGACCTAAAGGCTTGAATGGATGAGCAATGATGATATGGTTCGTGGAGCTGGATTGTAACTTGAGGAAGAAATGTGATGGTGTTTGGACTATCTTGGCGTTTCCTTGGATGATCATCCAGGGTGATGTTGAGCTGCACAATGATAGTGACCTGTTGGGCAATCTTTATTCATTCTTGCATCGTAACCCTGCCTTCTTATTGCGTTCTCTTTCTTTTCACGACTGCTGCAAGTGGGGAAAAAAAAAAGAGGTTTTGAAGTGAATCTATTAACTGAAGACCAGCTGGATGCATTATCTACCTAAAGCATCCAGTTAGAGTTTTCTTACTAATTTGAGGCTTTGCCTGTACCCATCCTGCTCTCATGTGTATCTTAAGTGACATTGATTCTCCGTTGTCCTTCTGGGGTTTGATGGCTTGGTGGTTTTGAAGAATTGTTTAGTAATTCACTAGTGTAATGAACTTTTAATCTTCAGGTAGTTTATTCTTAAACTGCCTTAGATTAAGGTGAGGCAGCCGTTCTGTGTGATAAAGAATGCTGCAGAGATATGAAGGTATGTGAACCCCGCACTGAACTGTGGGGCTCTACATTTTACACATATAGCTCAATTTGTACACATCTGAAGCGTATAGTTTTAAATGCTGTTGTCATGCATTACCTTGTTAACGCTGGCTGTTGCAGTTTCCATTTTAACGCTGTTGCCAATGTTTACAGCAGTCAGGCCAGTGTGCTCCTTGTTTACATGTGTTATGTTCTTCAGTTATGGGGAAACAAATTACACTGTTCTTAAAAATAGGTAATTGCTTCTTATGCCTAATTGGGTTTCAGAAACTACAATGCAGACTTGATTGAAGAAAGCTTGTGTGTGATCTGGAGTTGGTTCCCTGAGATACACATTTCTATGAAGTGGAGTCATGCAGCATATAAATTATATCGTCACTTGGGATGTGTTTGGAAAAGAAATATTTGCAACTGCTTATAGTGTTTAAGCCTTACAGAATATGCTAGCTGTCTTTTTTTAATACTTAGTTCTATATGGCAATTTTTGTTCAGTGACTATTGGGGGAACTTGGTGTGAGAGTAACAGATACAGGGGATACATCAGGTCAAATGAAAAATCTGAAATGATTGTGTAAGGTTAATTGAGTGCTGAGTGGTTTTAAAGTGAAACTGAAAATGTGATCAGTTTTTATGATCTTTCAGAAATTATGAGCAGTCATGTTTGAAATATGTCAGTGTCTTTTTGGTTTATTTTTATTGATGAAAACAGCTTGGCAAAACTGAAATGAACTTAAAAAATATTTTGTCCTCAAATGTGTTTACGCTTTTTAAAAGGTTTTGGATAACAATTCTCAACCTTTTATGTACTACTACAATGACAATTACATCTGTTGCATTCCACATGATTATTAAATTCTGGGTTGTTTTTTGGTCAGATACTAAATATTGTCTTCCGATTAGCAGTAAAATGTTTTGTAAATAAATAACAAATGCTGGAAGGTGATTTATCTTCCTTCTTCAACATATGTATGTGCCAGGAACGTGTGTAACTGGTAGTTACAGGAGTGGGAACAGAACTTGCCTTTTTTCTTTTAAAGTGACTTTTAAGAATCAGTACTACTTGCTATTATTCCTTGAATACTGTGGATGGAGAATATCCAAAAACGCAGTAACTCTTACAGTTACACTGTAACTGCAATATTTGTTACTTCTATCAGATCTGAGAACAGACCACCATTTCCAGTAAATACCTTAATATGTGGTGCGTTATTTAAACTGGGAGGGTAAGAAGTAGAGGACAAAATTATTCTAATAAACTGGAAATTAGCAATATTGTCTTCAGATTCTTCACTTGCCTAATCCCCGATAGCAGTGGTTCCAGAGTCCTGCTATGTTTCACTTGAAATTCCATGTTTACTTCCACTGTTTCTAACTGTAAGAGCCAGAAATAATATTTTGATACGTTTGTGCTTGCAGCAAAAGGAAGAAAAATATATTTGTCTCTTATGGTTCTGTTTATTTATAAATATAAATATATATAGGTATTAAAAATGGTATAAGGAGTTCTAGTTTGCCTCTGTCTTCCTTCAGAAAAATGGTTGATTAAAGCATGCCACAGCAGAGCAGCATGTTAGAACTGATTGTCCCATTCCTGTGGAATTTAGCTCCCTGACACTGTCACTCAAGTTCACAAGATGCTCTTGAAAATATTTCCTTCCAGTACTTTGCTCTCTACCAAGGGAAGCACTATGTAAATTCGATTGCAGTAATGGCTTTGCTTTCCCTTGATCTCTCCCCCGCCTTTACCATTGAGGAACTCTTATCAGACTTGACGAATAAAGTAGTCTGATACATGAGCTTGCAGCTGGTGCTTGGTATTTGTCAATCTTCTCATGCAGAATAGATGAAATGAAGAAATGGTACAATTATTTTTGACAGAAATGTGTCTCAAAAGTAACTTTAGTTGTCATATTTATAATGGTTTTTATCATGTAAGCTGGCAAACCAGAAATCTGTGCAGGGTGAAAGGCTGGGCTGTTAAAGATGAGTCTTTGCCAGCATTACTTTAAATGGGTTGTGTGCTGGTCCAAGAACAAGAGTCTTTTCTCAGGAGAAAAGATTAGTGCAGTTGCACGTTTAAAGACCTCGAGATGGAGTATAACCAAGAGTTAGGTTATCCTTTTTCTGAGTGTAAGCGCACAGTTCTGTGAAACAGCGGCCAGTAGCTGGGGATCTGGAAACATGTGGAAAGAGGAGTTTTACCTTTTGCTACTCTTAACGTCTTGTAATCTCAAATGTAATTATGTGTTTGTATCTACAACTTATTTTCTTTTTTGCCTGCTGCCCATTTTCTTAAAGCTGGTAATCTTTTCAATCTAGATATCTATATCTAAAGCTTTGTTCTTTGTAGGTGTTGCTATCCTTGTCCAAAACCCACCTTAGCACCTGTTAAGGCAATCTAAAGGCATTAAGGTTGTTTAGAAGAGCTGTTGAGCTGTCAGGGTGAACACAGAACAAACCAGATGTGAGCAAGCAGGATTTCCTAGGCTTTCTTCTCTGCTTTCCTTCTAAGTGTATATCAACAGTGCCTAAAAATAAATAAAAATCAACGACCTAGCTTGAGGTTCAGGCTGTGTTTGACAAATTTCAAACAAATGAATAAAGTCTGTAGTTAGCATCCCAGCTTGTCCATAGCCCCTGTGTAGTTACTGTATCATGAAGTGGCTGAGAACTGATACAGGTTGCCTGGACCTGCCTTGAACAGTTTTGATCAGAAGATCTCCAGAGATCCCACCCAACTGTTGGGAATCTATGTGCAACTGTCTTTGAGGAAGGCTGTAGGGCAAGTTCTCGCACACTGAACTACCACAGACTTTGAGTCTCAGTCAGCGTAAATTGGACCAGCTCTAATAAGGTGGCAAATCACTGCGGTGTCAATATTGACTGAAGATACCATTCAAACTGCTGTTGCCTTAATTGCTTTGAAAATAGAGATTGTTTTATGTTCCCTGTGTTAACTTCAATGCTTTAATTTCTCTAATAAAGACCTGCTTATGGTAGTAAAGAAAAGTAGTTCAGGAGGTAAGCAGTAGCCAAAGTCTGTATATGTGTTCTGCTGTTGGTCTCCCTCCACTTCTGTAGAGGTCCCATGATGTTCTTCTCCCTCATTTTACTCTCATTGCAGCTTCTGTGTAGAAGAAATAGAGGTGACTTAATCTGTAACTGCTGTTGCTGAAAATAGTGCCAAATTTTCCTAAGTTTGTAATGAGGTGTCTAGAGCTAGAGAGACTATGACTTACAGCTGAACCTTCTTCCTTCCTGCAGTCTTGCACTTTATGAAGCTCTCACTTAGGCGGGTTTTGGTGGCTTGCTTATTGAAGTGGAAAGATGTGGGTAGGCAGTGGTACAGTGCCAATACAAACAAAGAAGGTACATAAGTTTTTAAAAGTCCTAATTGTTTTCATGCAGCGT
>JAOXNO010000024.1:9649600-9671647 GCA_028565335.1 Limnodromus scolopaceus
CCCCTCCAGGGATGGGGCAGCCACAGCTTCTCTGGGCAACCTGTTCCAGTGCCTCACCACCCTCACAGGAAAGAATTACTCTTCTGAAATGCCATTATTTTTTTGAAATTGTAGGGCTTTCAATTAGACAGTGTTTTTAGAGGTAAAGTCTTGAAAAGCCTGTTAATCTCTAACAGTGAGTATGTCTCTCTCCTTGCTTCCCTTTGTGCCACTTTGCAGCGTGCTTCTTTGGTTGAGGTTCTCACAGAAGAAACAGTTTTATGAGTAGATGGAGAGAGGGAAATAATTTTTCTTCAAGGTGGTAGGCTTATACTTAAATCCATAAAGAAAAGAAAAACCAAAACTAAAATATGTGGTTGCTCTGGAGACCAGCAACTGGCTTAGGTGCACAAAATGCCTTCTATAGCAGATCAGTTTGTGTTGCTGGGGGATTTGCTTCCTCTGAGGTCAGTTTTAAGTTTTCCTGTTGATTTGAGTAGCTTTATGTTTATGCATCATTTTATGATTCTTTACGAGAAAACTGTGTTTTGGCTTGCTTGCATGTCTGAACAGAGTGCAGTAGGGAGATGCTCTAACTAGTTATAAGCGAGCCACCTCAGGTACTAAAAGCTTCTAGCCAGGACAGTGTGGATCTCTCCATGATTAATTTACTCCTACACTCGGAAGCTTTGCAATGCTGCAGTCAGGCTCGTCAGCAAGATGATCCATTTCTTCCTTTTGTAGAGTCTGGAGCTCACAATGCTGTCTTTGATGCAGTAAGATGTGTCATGTTAATAAAATGAAGAAGGATGCAAAATAGAACTGAAGTTTGAGGAGCTGACTTCCTCTGGAGCTGTAATGACGCATCTGTCTGAAACTTGGTGGTAAGCGAGCAAAGGAGCTGCGTAGCATATAGCTGGGCAACACTCTGCTACCCTGGCTTCTGTAAGACAGGCAAACTGGTGTGACCAGCTTGTGTTGCAGAATATGGAGTTCTCGTTCTGCATCCATGGTCGCATAGTTTTCAGGGAAACATGGTTTTATTGAAACTTAAGGGTCTCATCTCTAAAAGCTGAATATTATTTAGAAGCTGCTTTGCCAGACAGGGAAAAATGAATGTGGCTTCTCTTCAATCTTTACAGAGATGGATAATAATTCATTTTCAAATGTAATTGTGAGATGCTGTCTCAAGATTACTTCCTAAGGAATTATAACAGCATAAGTAGAGGAACAAAAATTCAGTATATCAATGTTGCACAAAAATCTCTCAAAGTTCTGAATTCCAAATAGTCCAAGAAATCCTCAAGCTAAAATCCTGTTTTAGATTCTTAAGTTAGACACTATGTAAGTATTTATAGTTCGATCATATGCTCTGCTATTTTATATGCCTGAAGGAAATTAAATTTTTGTGTACTTAGGATTTTATTTCACTAAGCAATAGGTGTTTGAGGAGACATACATTGAGCAAACTGGAAATAAATTTAGTTCTAGTTTTCTTAGGTGTTTTATTCTTGGGAGTTACATTCTGAACTATTTCTGTTAATTATTTTTAAAGTAAGGGCTGAAACCATCTGTCTCCTTCTGATTAAGATTTTTTTAGAACCAAAAGCATTAGACTTCTCTTTTTATTTTTTTGAAGCTGAAAAATCCCTGGAAAAAATGTCCCCTCTGCAGTTCTGCTTTAACAATGAGCGCTGTGTAGCTGGGCGTCTGTTTCCTCATTCAGTCCCACTAAAGGCATCGGAAAGGCTATTTCCTACAGATCTCAAAGGGGCTGAATGCCAGACTACGATGTTAGAAATAAGACTCACTAAGTATGTTTCTCCGTATTCCTTTACTTTATATATAGAAAGTGTTATTTCTGTGGAGCTGTTCCTGTCATTGCAGGCAAAATTCTAGTTTAGTCATGTAGTCTGTATGGACTTGTTCCTTTCTGATATTTTTTTTTTAATAAAAGGGAAAAATATATTTTCATAGGAAGCTGCCCAGTTTCTTGTTTCCTCAATTGAGAAATTTAACAGCTGTGAGCAGGATAAAAGCACATCTAGATCAGATCCTTCCAGAAAAGAAAATTCTTCCTCCTAAAAAATATGATTGCATTAAAACAACACAGAATAACTTATAAGAACTGTGCTAAACTACTAATAGTCACAGAATTAAAGCATGCTTACGGGGTTTATTGTAATAGATAGTTACTAGCAGAACTTGAATTTGCCTGGTAGCAGGCTCTGTATTACTTCTGTTTTTACTTTTTTAGATGGTATGAAACAAAACTTCAGTTTCTTCTGAAATAATAATATTTTCCCTAAAAATGGGATGAACAGGTAGAATCACTATGAAGAAATATAGTTTTCCACTGCAACTAGAAGACAAAATACTGATCTTAATTGGATCAGACATGGAGCTTTTCAAAGCCTGACTCCTTTTTCAGGTCCTTGGTTGCTGTCCTTACTGTGAAGCTACTGGAAGTTTCCTTGCATTAAAGAGTGACTGTTCTCTGCCGTGTTTTTAAATGACATGTTGACTAACCACAGAAAATTAGGTGGCTGATGGATTCTTATTATATTCCTTAACACTTTTATTCTTAGCAGTAAATTACTGAAGAAGGGTCTGTTTGACTTGTAATTCCTAATGCTAGCAATAAGCTAGACTAAATATTACAGGTGATCATAGGAAAGGGTATGTTATAAAGATGAAATTACTGCATTTTAGAGGGATTTTGTTGAGAGCTGCTCTCAAAGAGGAGATCGCTTCAGTCTCTGAATGAAAACAAATCAAGCAGTTCAGAGGGATCTCTTCTTGATGAGGTGAGATAGCATGGACTATGAGGGCAAAGGAGCGCGTGCAAAATTTGACATATCTGAGGAGGTAATAATTCAGCAGGAGAAGACTTAAGTATAGATTTGGAAAGACAGTTGCACAGTACAGCTAATGGATAGATTTTTATGCCTGTGAGCTCCTGTGGCAGGTCTTTTTCAGTTGCTCTAAGGATAACTGCAACAAACTAGGTGCTGCGAGTATATATTGTTGATTGAAGAGTACTTAAAAAATGTTGATTTCTAGCATTCAGGGCAGTTTGTAATGCAGCTTCAGTATTTTGTGTTGCCAAAATTTAAAACCAGTTTCCATTCTCCTATACTGTATGGCAAGAGTATTCTTTCAAGTGTTAAGCATTAAAGCAGATAAAACCTATTCATTTATAGGTTTCTGGAGGTGGTGGGAAAAGAAAAATATGAACATACTGTAGAATAAGGAGTGTAAAATAGATCCAGGCATGGCTGATTGCTCTTGAGCTGACGGTTAATGAGGCATGTTTGCACAGGTACCTCAGGTAGAAGCTCAGTATTCTGAATTGTCACTGAAACATCTGTAAGGAGTTCTGAAGGCTTACAGCAGCTGGAAATCACTCTTACACAGCTGGCTTTGACAGGAAGGTTTTCTGAGTCATTACAGAACTAAATTATTTTAGGGCCTTAGAGTAAAAGTGTTTTGATTTCTGTTGGTTTTTTTTTCTTCCCTTTTTGAAACACTTAATTCTGGATCATAAACCTGTTCATAAATTAACCTGAGTAATCTCTTTCTGGTGGGCATCTTATGGGGGTTTTTTATTATTAAATAGTGCAAAGACATAAAGAAGTTTAGCAATGCAAGTGTCTCTATTCGTTAAAGCATTTTAAGAACATGAAATTTGTAGCAATCTTTCTTGGCTACTTAATGCCAGGGAAGAATGGCCGTTATACAATTTCCTAATAGCTATAGTTGTATAGTATTTAGAAGTACAACTTAGCTTTGAGAGATACAAGTGCATAAATGGATTCCTCTTTACTGCCCGGGAAAAATTAATTCTTAGCTGTTTTGCATGGAATGCTGTGAAGTCGTGCTAAACCAGCTTTGCTTATGTCAGAGTTCCTCTGCAATTCTTTAGTTAAAGTTCTGGTTCTACAACTATGGGACTCAGTTGATTTCAGAGCAATCATTCCAGATTTTTTCTTTTTTCTAAGTCGTACTTTGGAGAAGCCGTTCATGGGACAAGGACTTGCCAGAGAAGAACACTTTTAGAATCCTGCAGAGCAGTTGTAGTTGAATAAAAAGGCAGTATTATGAAGGATAAAGCCGTATTATGTATGCAGTAGCGATCACTTGCATTGACAGTATGTTGGGGAATGGATTCTCTTATTGCTCTCACTCCCAGGGACCATTTTCCTTCTCTTGCCCAGTGTATTTAGAGCACTGAAAATGATGAAGACAAGCTGCACCCGACCTGACTCAGAAGGTAATTGATTAGTTGCTTTGGAAGACTATCCCATTGCCAATGCACTGTTGACTTAACTGTTACTAAGACTATTTGTGAAGTTATACTATTTTTTCCCCTGTTTGTATTTCAACATGGAGTAGAAATGCATCAAAATGTTGGTGAGGTGATGGTTGCTGATGTGTCTGTAGGTGGGGAAAATAATAAAAAAGAAATGGGGTCAGATGCGTTTTGTGCCCTGTTTTTTCTTTAAAGCTGCTACTCCTTTAGTTTCTACTGTTTGACTTTACTGTCAGTCAGTGAATCCAGTTTCCCATTTCTGTATGTGGGTATTCATTCTCCCAGTGAGGTTGTTGGGGTAAGAAAGGGTGGGAGAAGCCCTTCATGGCTTTTACGGTTCACTTAAGCAGGAGGTTGAGGAACAAAAAGAAATACCATATCCATGTGAGGCACCAGAAATCTACGAGCCCCATCAGAGCACATGAATGC
The DNA here is from genome assembly GCA_028565335.1 of Limnodromus scolopaceus. Taxonomy (NCBI): domain Eukaryota; kingdom Metazoa; phylum Chordata; class Aves; order Charadriiformes; family Scolopacidae; genus Limnodromus; species Limnodromus scolopaceus. Next base: position 9,654,321 of record JAOXNO010000024.1, read on the forward strand.
AGACGTTGAAGATAACAGGGCGCCTGTACAGTGTACCAGTTTGTCATGAGCGTCTAAAGGCAGGGTCATGGGAAGGGATGCCTGTGGGGAAAGTACCCTTCAAGGGTATTTCAGTTCTATCTCTATTTTGTAACTAATTGGGAACTGGGTAGACGTTCATGTGGAACTCCTCTTAATGGTTAACGTGGAACTCTTCTTAATCTTGCAGTGTTGCAGTTGCGTCAGGAACTCTGCCATCATAAAGTGTGGAGGAATGATACTTTTCTCCCTTTTTCTTCTGTTAGCCTTAGCTTGAGCATCTTGTAAGAGTAATTAGCCTACTATGAAAGGAGTATACTGTCTTATTGTATTTGGTACCAAGGCAAGGATTTTTTTGTATTGATATTACCTGCACTGAAGTAATGTATTTTGTTATACAGAGTGACTTGTTTGATGCAAGGGATTTTGGAGTTCTGTTATCAGATAAGGTTAGGGAAGTAACCGTCCACAGAGGCTTCATTCTTGCAAATCCTACATATTTACATATAAACAGCTGTATGTAATGAAATACATAAGCATACACATTCGTAATATAGAAAGATAGAATGGAAAAAAGCTTTTCATCTGAAATATAAATTCTGTTTTGCAAAGCTCTCGTGTGGATCCTGAACTGAGTGTCAGGTTTTTTTAGTTCTTATTTTGTTGAGCATAATGAGGAATAAAATTGACAATAGTAATAACTAAAGACTTATTAATCCTTGCCAAAGAGTAAAAGCGCTACATTTCTGCAACTCTTTTCACTCACTTCACTCACAGTATGGATGATACAAAATACTAAGAAACAGAAGAACTTTAATAGGAAAAGTGTTAGAACCAGTTGGTATTGATTAAGGAGTTAAAGCTCTTTCATGCTACTTGAACTGTGTAGTGAGTTAAGAGGGTTTGAATGCTGTTCTTTCGCTCACTCCAGTGTCACTCTCAAGTCACTGGACACTGCTGTGTTTCCATGGATTAGGAGATGAGAGAGAGCATGATAGTTTGGTACAGAAGGACCATGGTATTTGGCAGAAAGCATGGGTCACTGGTTCAGTTGTGGACATGACATGCTCATTTATAGGCAAGTTATACCAAACGGTTAATATGGCTGAAATGAAAACCAATTTCTAATACCAGAATTCATTGAAGTCTGATTGCTATTTCCTTTCAAATTCCACTCTTGATTAGAAAACCTGCTGATTTTTCTGGTTACCTTTGTGAAGTCCAGCAGGATTAAGGAGAATTTTTTCAGTATGTCCACTCCAGTGTAGATAAGTTAGATTAACCTTGATGAAAACTCAGTTGGGGATGAAGGTAAAACATATGGATTGTCTGTTCTTTCAATGCTGTATCTTGCAATGTTTTGGAGTACTTGGGTGTCACTGAGTGTACAATAAGGGTAATTGTAAAATCATTTAGGTTAGAAAAGATGCTGTGAATTGCCATTAAAAACAAAATTCCCATAGTTCAATCTATTAGGAAAACTTCATATTTATACAGTAACTGGTCAGAATAGAGCAAGTAGAGGGTAGAAAGAAATACCTTGTGGTGACAATGAGCTTACAGGTACCATTGTTATTCCATTGTGCTTGTCAGCATCATAAACTGTCTGAAGGGAAGGAGAAATAATAAAGACAAACCTTGCTGGTGGCACAAGTTACTTCAGGTCGTAAAAACTAAAGCTGAGATGGGTAGGAGTTCAGTGTTTCGTCACTGGACATCGAACAGGTAGATGAAACTGTTTGTGTGTGGTAGGTAGTAAGAAAACCCGAATGGCAAGAGGAGGTAATAAATGATAGACCTTGAACTGAATCTGACTTGGCTTTTGCCCATCAGGAAAGGTAGGTCTTATTGCACTAAACTTGCTTGGAGCCAGAGTTACTATATGGTCAAAGTTCAGATGACAAGAAAAAAAGCAAATAGCATGTTTGTAGCAATTGTGCAAGGAGTAAAGAACAAAGCAGGAAACCTAATCGTGCAACAGTATGGAGTCTTATCGCATCTGTGTTAGTGCAGCATAATTCAATGTGTCACCTCAAAGATATTACAGTTTAAAAAATAAAATACAGAAAAGGGATATAAGATATTGTCTGGCGCTTTTTTTATTAGAGAAATTAGTAAAGGGCATCAAAAGAAAAATGAAGTAAAAGCTTGAAACAGAAGGTATTCTCTTTTCCAACAAGCAATGAAACTTAGTATCTTGCTTTGTTGTAACAGGCCTTGTGACTACCCAAAATACAGATGAGTTTGTGAACTGCTTAGAGAAGTTCTTGAAAGAAAAATTTTGTCTATGTTTATGAAAAAACAAAGGTTTTACTGAGCACCAGTCAAGACAGTTCTGAAACTGGGATGTCAAAAAGATGTGGTTGTGGGGAAGTACTGCACTGCAAGTATTTGATTAGTGGTATTTATATTTCTTTAAGTACTGGTATTTTCTTTGGTCACTTTAACTACTGCAAGGAATGTGATGCTGAGTTTTGGTGGACCTTTAGGCCTGACTCACGCTGCCCTGGTTGGGCTCTGTACTGGTTTCTCTGTGCTGTGCCTGTATCTGGGCTGATGATGAGTGTCTCAACTGTTTCCTGCTGTGCCTGATGGGTCTGAGATGTGTTTTCCTTAAACTGTTCACTGTAACTTCAAAGCTGTTAAATTCTTCAAAGAGAACAACTCCTTTTCTCTTTTTGCATGGGTAGACTGAATCTGAGAGAACCTAAGCAGCTCATATTCCATCCTGCCCCACTGTTGTGGGACCCTACTGATTGCTTGTGTGTTGGTGTGCATTTATCTTTTGGTTTCTTTTTACCTCTTTTGTTCTACACTTTTAAGCAATGTAATTATTTTGGTGCTTTAGGAGACGGCTAATTTGGGAAAAACAATTCCCACCATTGGGCAAGTGAGAAATGGAGAAGGAAGAAGAAAATATTCTCAATAGACTTCTGAAAGGGAGAGGGCAAATGGTTGACTGGATATTGTAGCTGATCATTGTCAAAATATCTTTGCTGGAGTTAATGAAAGAGAAAACAGTAAAGAGAACCAGTGCAGACTGATGTTTCTCAGGTGCCCTGTGGATTCCTGCATTTTAGGTTTCAGAAAATAACTTAAGATATATAATAAAATAGGCTGTGGATGGTAGGGTGGGGTTTATTCCTTCTTACAGAAAAGTAGTGAAGGGCATTTTGAAAGCAGACAGTAAAAAGGATTTTGCTGCTGTTTGATAGTGTGAATATAAAAGCAACACAAAAGACAAATATTTTTGTGAAAATGACACCTCTGTTTCAAATGTTTTGATAAATCTATATAGGAAGAATGGCTATTCCTTTTGTGCAGCTTTTGTTATTGTGGTATAGGGATGTGTCTTATTTATTTTAGCTCTATTTTTGTATATTCATTGCCAAAATCTGTGTTGGTATTTTCTTAGGTAGCAAATAAGTAGCGGTTTTGTGGAATACCCCCTTTCTTGATGTTTAAGTATGAACTAGTTGATTTAGTAGAGATAATATTTTATTGTGGTGGAAACCAAACTTGGCACGCTGGGGATTAAGAGTATGCCAGTTTCATTGAAATCCTATGGATTTCTTGGTATAACACAAAACATGGGGAAAACACGAATGGTTGCAATTTTCCTTCCTTTCTACTCAATCTAGGCCAATTGAAGTGGTTTTAGGGAAAAATTTTTTGGCAAGGTGGTAAAATAGGAATATTTGGGTATATTCTTACACAGATACAGCGACCATACCCCAGCATTCCAGGACTGGAGGAGCTTGGTTGAATTTGAACTGTGTTTCTCAGACTAGTGTTTAAAAATGCTGTCAAACAGCACACTTCATATATTTATCAAAATAAAGCTGTGAGGCCAAGATAACTCCCTAATTTCCTACTGGAATTAAAGTAGTTAAGACAGAACCTGCTAAAGAAGTCTGGTGCGTTGTATTGTGCAGCTTTTCCAACCCAGTGTCAGAGGTGCGGTTTCTTCTGAACTTGTTTTAACTGGTTGGAATTCATCCAGCCTTGAACCAAAATTTTAAACAAGTTGTCTTGATAACAGGAGACTTCTGATGGCTCTCTAATACTTGTATGAAAAATAGTGGTTATACCAAGGACCTTTACAGTATAACACTGGAATTAAGAGTCTTGCTAGAACTTGATAAAATTAGTGTTGAACTAAGCAGATGATACGGCATCAAAAAACCCCAACAAAACAACCCTCAGAAAAACAATTTTTTTCAGTGAGCATGTAATGAAGTCAGTTTGGAGTTGTACATAATTCTAGGTTAAACATTCAAATGTTCTACATTACTTAAAAATCAATATCCTTTTTTAAAAGGATTATCTTCCAGTGCATTTAAGTCTGGGCATGTAGCAGCATTGGTTTTCAAATAAAAACTCTGTTTGTCTAATGCCAGGTGCCACAAGAGATTTGTATTTTCACTATGTTACTTAAAGTTCAGTGATGCTTGTTTCCCCTCTAGTTTGCAGATTTTCTCTGCACTACTCAGTTCTGCTGTTTGATTCCACCAGGTTGAAATCTTTGTAAGCTGAGGCTCTTCCTGTGCAACTGTGCATTTCCCTTTTCTCCCTTATTTTTCACAAATGTGAAGGGTCAGTTTGTAGAGAGCTCAGCCTTAGCCTGATTTCCCTCAGGTTTCCTCCCGCTCTACAGGCAGTATGTCTTACCAGTTTGGCAGGTGGAAGGGATGTGTTACACAAGAGGTCTTGTACTCCGTACACAGAGTATGTGCTCTGGGGAGCACCTGTTTTGATCCCACAAACTACAAGTTCTGGTCACCAAACTCTGCAACTTGAGCCACTTTACATCTCTTCTTTCGATTCTAATGTTCTGTAGACACTTGTTTTCAGTCAGTTGTTCCAATTCACTCAAGAATTTATCAGCACGGGTCCTGTTTGGGGGTACAGAATGCTCTGGAAGTTTGGTTACAAATTTAACACTCTGGGCATATTAGCAAAAATCTGTCTGCCTGTCACGTAAGGGTTACACAAGAATAGTCCCTTTGATATAGCTTTTTATCCATCCCTCCTTTGTTCTTCCCCGTTCCCTGCATGTTCCTCTATTAATTTGCGTGGCTTCACTGACCACCACCCACATCCACCCCCAAAATCCTGGACCCTCAGATTTACACCCTCATCGGTGGCCAAGTCCTAGTTGTCTCCAGTTTCTTGACAGCCCATCAGTTAATGTGACTGACCAGGCTTACTTCTTGCCCGTCAGGTTTGTGTCTCTGTATTTTGTATATAATCTTACTGAAATAATTGTTCCTATGTACTTTTGTCAATTAATGTGATTGACCAGGTGTGGTTTTCTTTACTGTCTCCCTCATTTTAACGATAAGGTTTGTGTTTTAGTATGTTTTTGTTCATGGCTGCTTCTTTCTAATAACTTTCTGCGTTGAAAAGGCCCTTTGACAGGTACTCTTAAAGGAGCAGATGCTCTTCTTTCACATACCCTCACAATCTTATCAATACCTTAACTGAAATAGTTATGATTTGAGACAATGTAGTTTTTACAGTAACACTTGTGCAGCTGTGGCTATAGAGTGGGCTGTAAAGTATGGGTGTGTGGGTTTTCTTTCTTTTTTTCTTTTTTTCTTTACACAGAATTTGAGTTGTGCTCTTGCAAATCTCAAGACTCCAGTTTTTCTAGAAATGACTTGATTCTAAAATTTGTGCTTTCCGTCCTAAACTGTTGAAGAGCGAATAGATTCTTTGAAGTGCTTCTAAATAATATATTAAAGCAGAGAAGTTAGTTTTCAGTAGGTCAAACAGTTGAAACAGAAAACTTACTCCTGTCCTGGTGATCATAATTTTTTTTTTTTAAAGTGGGAATTTAGAAGCAGGACTGCAAATGTACTTGAACCTTTATGTTTATAACAGATCTGAACTCTAATTTTGTATATCTATTTAGTAATTGATAAATGTTTCTTTTTGCATGTGTGCACACACATGCGTGACATCACTTAAATGTATGCAGTTTGATACACAAGACTGCATTTAGGGGGTACTGTTCTAGTTTTAAAATTAAATTTTAATTGCCTTCAGTGTTCATTTGCTGACAATGTAAATGATTGTCGAGTGTATTGAATTAATTATGTTCCTTTAATTGAACAAGATCTGCTTGTAGCAACATAAAATTGTATCACATTCTAAAAAACCCCCACTAGATACCACTTTGTACAGAAGTTGTGAACGAGAACACTGAGATTTGACTACAGAGGTGTGTTTTAACCCAGAATATGGTTATTTTCTAATAATGATCTTTCAGTCTTTCTAAGATTCAGTGAACAATCTGTATCAGAGTTAACTTTTCTGGTCTGGGTGTTTCAGTGCTTTTGTTTTCCTTTCATAAAGCATTTTATTATGTATTATATAGTTACAGCAATATATTCTTCTGGTAGACATACAGGATTGTCAATGTTTGTGTGAAACCTATACATCCTACTATATCATAAACAGATGTAATGTGCTTGTGAAAGTATGTATACGTGAAGTTTGGCCCTATGGGTATTCCAATATATGTGAGTGGGTGTATGTGTGTGGCTAAAACACAAGTAGGAAGAGTGGAGCCCTCCTCCCTGCAAGCCTGGGCTTCCCGCAGACGAGCTGAACACCAGAGCTTCTACGGGAGTTGTAGGATTCTATTTCACTCCCATTTTGAACTCACCCTGTCAAGTCAATATTTTTAAGAGTGTGATTTTGCTTTATTATTCTTATTTTTGACTTCCAAAATACTTCTGTATCTGATTCTGGTAGCATGAAGAATTGCCTGTAATAATGAAGAATACATGAATAATGTATCTATAATACTATTTGGCAGAGATGACAGGGTCTTCTGTATCAGAAAGCACCATTCTTAAACTCTTTGTGTATTAAATATTCAGAAATAAGCCAAATCGTTATAATGGGCTAGAATTATGAGCATGTTGTTTCAGGAACTTGAATAATTATCTCTTTCAGGGTTTCACAATGAAGATTTTCTTTAAAGGGAAAATTAAATCCCAAGTCTGTTTGGTCAAATTAAACCTTCATTTGCTAGGATGGCAGACCTGAAACTGCACTTGAGTGGGTCTCGCAAAGTTGCTCTTATCAGAGAGAAGCCAGTTTTCTTCCCCACCAGTATTCCAATAATCTTTATATGCATCTGCTTCTAACGAGGTTTTTGACAGATGGGGGAGAGAAATGCCATTTTCTTGTGCATAATGTGGTATGTAATATTGCACGCAGACCTTTAAATTGTCTGTAAAGATTTATCTCTGATCACTGCTGTAAAATACCACCTTATTTACAATTAAATGAAAAACTCTATTTGTCAGACTAGTCTAGCCAAGTATTTTAAATGTCACAGATCAGTTGTTTGCTTCAGATTCAAAAGTTATCTGATTTAGTATCTTAGTGTTTGCAGGGGGGAGCAGAGGGCGTGGATGACAATGTGGCAAAATGAAGCAATGTTAAGATGCTGAGAACTTCAGTCTTCAACTAAAAGCCAGAAAAATTTATGACACTTAGAGACAAACTTTTTAAATAGAATAAAACTTTAAATTAAAAAAACTAAACAAACCAACTCCTAAAACCAATGCAGTATGATATTTTGGAAGGCATTGTTCAGTTCTCCATTAAGTTACATGTTGGAACTGAGTGAATCAGCAATATCCTTAGATTTTCTAGCACTCCTGAATAGTGTATTATAATCTTACTGGTCATGAACTGAGCGAACAAGTGAGAAATGCTGCTCAAACAGTGCTTTTCTGAGTTACTGGGTGACAAACTGAATTATGCTCTCTGTTCCTCAACACAAATATAAAATTCACCATTGACATAGCGTTTAGAGAGATGGTTTAGTGATGTCTATAGGTTGGACATTTTTTTCAGAATGACAAGACTCGAGCTTTTTGACCTTGCTTTCAATTGTTTAATTTTAGTGACTTCAGCTGAAGACACAGAAAAACAATTTTACGGTTAAAGCTGCATAAACCTTTGCTGGTGAGGTGACTGACGCCAAGTACAAGTGGAATAGGGAAGACTTTGAAAATTTGCTGATCAGACTTCTGCAAAGAATATCTTTAGATAACCTCTCTGAGTTGAGGCTAAGTTTTCCAGTCTGTGGATTTTCTAGGTTAGGCAATGATGCTTTATTGAAGTGGTCTATTTAGTTGAGTAGCTCTTCAACCTGCTTTTATTCATTAATGCTTCGTACCTGGTAAGGATATCAATAGAAAACTTTGCAGTAGACTTGCGGATGTGAAAGCACATAATGTAATTAGCTTTAAAAGAGTGTAATGAGAACTTTATGGATTATTCATTACTGAGGTTGACGGCAGTAACCAGATGGAAATTATATACTTGGCAAAAAATGACCACTTTGTAAAGGAGCTTGCACATGGTTCTGCAGAGTCAGGTTGTTGCACACCTGTGTCTCCCAACTTGGGGACAGTCAGCAAAGTCCCTCCTGAGGGCAGGTGCACCAGTGCAGAAAACTCAGGTCAGAAGTCTCCTTAAAAGTGTGGGTTCGTATGTATCTAGAGAGATACGTATGCATAAAATACGTTGTAACAACTTGTTAAATGAAGTATCAGGTTTTGCTGACTGTCTCTGAGCTTGCAGAGTGTGTAGCTACTGAGCGGGGAATTTGGGAGAAAGCTGCAGTATCATTTGGAAGATAATTTCACGTATTCATGCCCATTCCTACTCCTCTGAGTAGGAAACACTGTCAAGCTTGTGCAGAGATCTGGAATTCAAATGATCTGTGTGTCAGAAGAATATGCCAAAGTGGTTTACAAGTGCAGGAGAGTCCCAAACTGGTTTTGTTACTTATGTCAAAATAAATGATTGTCAGAATGCAAGGAAACGGGTAACTGGAAGGCATGCCTATATGCATGTTAAGGAGTCATTCAACCTTGTGTAAATCTCACTCTAAAATTGTTCAGACCTTGAATTAAATGAAGTTTAGCAGCTTTGACTTTTTTCGATATGTGTAAGGGAGAGATTTAATTACTTGGAAGGACAACTGTGACAATTTCGTTTGTTTTTTTTTTTTTTTTTTTAAGGGAAAAAAGCCCACAGCAAAGCATCACAAAACAGACACACAAACCACCCCCCCCTCCCCCTTCTAATTTGCAGCGGTTAACAAAAGTGATCTCCTTAGTAACTTATCAGGGTGTACGTAACCATCATATTCTGTCATATTTGTAGCTGAAGGGTGACCCTCAGCTAGTGCTCAGCTTGCTGGTCCTGCTCCAGTGCTGTGGTGCTGTTACTGGGAGTACTTACCTATGAAGTGCTTGGCTGGACCTGAGCCAGAATGTGCTCAGCACAAGGTAGAATGGTTTCTTAAATTCCTACTGGATGACAAGTGTTAGGGGTGAGAATTGAGAGTTCAGTTAGTTGTGTGCGTCTCTTGGGAGGGCTACTTAGGAGCTGAAGAGAATGAAAACGATAAAAAACAAATTAGGGCTGGATATGTTTACTCAAATGTTGCCACCATTGTGGTTTACCAGTTCTCCAGTGAAATGGTCATGGTGAAATAATGGCTGTGATGCCATGTGTGATGTAGTTGTTATTAGAGGCCTGCTGAAATATTTTCATGTCTCGCATAACCTGAAGTGTACCATTTGCATGGTTATTCAGAGCTATTCAAGATAACAAGAATGAGGCTACAAACTCTTGCACCAAATCAGACAGTTACCAGCTAATGAGCGTCTAGTGAAGGGAATGTTGTGTCAAATGCAATTCTGACCTAGAGTTTCCACGTGTTTGCAATTATAGCTTGATTTGATAATAAAATCTTTAATATTTAAAGCTTAATTGTAGGAAAAGGGTCTGCAGTAATCCATGTAGCCGCAGTATTAAGCATACAACAACTAATTTACTAACATAAAGAATTCACAAAAATAATTAAATGCAGTAAATCCTAAAGACTAGAATCTAAAAAATTAGCAAGCAAGAACGTATCTTCGTGTTCTGACTGAGAGGTTGAGGTCAAACTCTGCAAGGAACATGCAATGACAACTGGATTATTTTTTTATTATTATTAATAGGAATGTATTTTTTCTACTTTATTTTATATGCACGGTGAGCTGCAGGTAGCTTTGAAAATAGTATAAGCAAGTCAAGCATTTAAGTACACTAAAAGTTATATTTCCTTAGAAAAAAGAAACTGCAGCATCATGCCAGGACATACATTCATTTGTATTAGAAAAAAATGCTGTTCTCTCTGAGAAACAAAATGATTGTCATTGTGTCCGACATATAAACAAACTGTGCTCAGGAGTCTTTCTTACTCAGAAGGTCTGGTTACTTTTTAAAAGCATGGGATGTGATCTGCTCCTTCTTAATATTTAATTTCAGAGGTACAAAGCCCACTTTTAGAAGCTTTCTCTATTAGAAATAAGATTGAGTTTACTTTCTGGAGCTTGACAGCAACCCTTTTGTGTCTTTGATAGGAGGTTATTCAGAATATCAGGAGGTGGATTATGGCTGCAAACTGCGAAGAGAATTTTTTATCCCCAGAGCGAAGTATAATCAGAAAGTTGGGGAAGGATTTTAAGAAAGCAGTTGGTGACATAAGAGGAAGGGGTGGTTGAGTTGCTACTTGCTTTTTTGTCTTACAAAAAGATGTAGAATCCCTGTGCTCTGATAAGAGAAATATTAAATATCCATGGACTTTCAGAAGCAAAGCACCAGCCACTATGCTTTATCATGGAAGGTACATAATGCTTTGCTCCTGTGTCAGACATATACTAACTGTAGTTCTGCTCCAGTCAGTGTTATTTTGCAAAATATATTAAGGTACATTTTCACGTGCACTGAGGAAATCACACTTTGTAATTAAGGTATGTATCTCAATAATTAAGAAATAATAATAGGGGAAAGGAAGATGAGAACTGAGTTGGAAGGAAGTCAGCAGTTTCTATCTTTATGCAGTTGTTTTGCTTGTGTAGAAAAGACATTTGCAAATTATGTATTCTCACAAAAAATGTGAAATTTCTATTTAACTAAAAAAGAGCTGTCAGTTTTATAAATTAATAAATGGTTGTAGGACTATTTTTATTTTTTTTCAAACTGATATTCATACTTTGGCCACCCACCAGCTGGAGAAAGGTGACATGCTCTGTGTCTGGCTCTCGCAGGCAGGACCGTGCTTGTATGTCTGTACTAATCACTTACCTGGTGGGCAAATCTCAGCAAAGACAGGCGATATTCAGGTTGTAGTGATAATTCCCTGCTCTGGAGCTGTTGTTTGTGGAACTTTATATGGAACTGGTATCTTTGGCCTCTGCTCTCCGTTGAATTCACACAAAACAGGTGATTAAGTTCAGAAGTTTCTGAAATGGACCTGGCAGATGATTCTGCAACAGCATAATCACCCAGTTTCTTTTTTGGGGAAAGCCAGGATAAAGTAACTAGTAGAACTCTGTCGTATATAGGAAGCTGGTTCAGATATTTATGCTTTTACAAACACTAAATCTTATGTAATTTTTGAAATTTACTACTAGTTAGCTTATGCAGGTAGAGTTAACATAATAACAATGTCATATCACTGCCGAAAGGGATTTTATCTGAAGTTTTTTCTTTTGCGGATTGAGAGGCAGGCCATCTGCCATGAAGTGTTCCACATTTGTATTTAGTGTGCCACCTGCAACTTTGAGACTTTTAAGTGAGATTCAGTCTGTCCCATCTTCTCACATACTGGATTTCTTAAAAAGGAAATAGGAATCTTTTTTATGATACTAATATACTTGACTACTCAGACTTCTGCAGATGAATCTTCAGTTGCTCAAAATGGTTGTAGTTTCATACTGACAGATTATCTTTTACATGGGTTACACATATGATCAGAGAAAGCATCTTGGATCAGATGCTATGCTGGAAAAATGGGGATGAAAAGGGATATTAAACAAGTGTCAAAAAATTAAATAATCCCTGCTAGCACTGTGTTTTACATTCACATCTCTGAATTAGCTGAAGATTCATAGATTAGAAGTTTATTTGTATAGATGGAAGAAGTACGTCTTTACTCTGGTGCTTGAAATGTAAGAGCAGCTCTCATTTTTGATAAACCATCCTCTAATCTGGATAATTGGGAATGAGGCAATATGAGAAATGCGTATTTGTACCATGCTGTGTCACTGCTTTGCTGATTCTTCCCACCCCCACCACCCTCCCCCTTTGGCTTTTTTGAGCATGTTGTCAGGACCCTTTAAGTGAACAATAGGTACAGGTTTAAGATAACTTCTGAATAAAGGAGTTTAAACTGCTCTTGCAAATGCACAGCCTATATTTGGAGTGATACATTTCTGAGGGGGAGCTGGGTGTGATAATTAGCAGGTTGTTCAGCACTTACTATGATATTCTGAAAGTGCATGCCTGAATGGGAACTTGATGAAAGGAAAGCATGAGAAATGTCAGGGTGAGGTTTGCAAAAAGGAAAACTTGATTCTTTTGAAACAAATGGAAATGGAGTTGTGGATTTCAGAGACCAGACTCCCTTAATTCCATGTTATTTTCAAATTTGTGGATTGACAGTCCAACTATCACAAAACTCTGACTACCCTAGAATATTAATAACAGTAGTTCCACCAAAATTTCACAGTGGAAAGGCATGATACTGATTTATGTGCAAGAAAGTAATCTAGAATGCTGCATGGAGATTGTATTACTGTAAAGCATAAAGCAGGCTGTGTGACATAGGAACAAACTGCTGGTAATGAGTAATAGTTTAAGTAAAACACTGAGTAGCTAGATCATAAAGTATAAATCTTGCTCTATTTTCTTATCTTTGGTTGTTATTACTTAAAAATCTAATGAGAATGGCTGCAAAATTAACTTTTGGTGGAAGGTTCATAAAATAAACAAGAACAAAGTATTGTTAGACGGGTGAATTTTATTCAGTGTCTTAGTATTAGAATGTGGCTTTTAAGACTGATTAGAATTTTAAACATGCCTGGGAATTAAGAAGAAAGAAGAAATAGTTATGTTAAAAAATGGCTCCAGAGCAGCTTCTTAGAAGAGAACACTTTGACCTTGAAAAAGATAAAACAGAACAAGTGTAAATAGAAAGGAAATAATCCTGCTATTAATACGAAGTACTATAACACGGCATCGTTCATGAAGGAAAAAAGCAAAAGAATATGGAAACAGATAAGAGGGAAATATTCATAGTAGTCAGACCCGTAGATCTCTTAAGAAGAAATCAGAATATAATTAATTTTAAGATAGTTTTTTTTGGTATCTGTTCTAAGCTACCATGGAAACAAAGGAGTTTAAGGGCGTTGGAACAATCTCAGACATAAAATAGCATACAGTACTGGTAATATCTATAACATATTTGGTCAAATCAGGCAATGTTGAGTTTAAGTCCCCTTAAAGGCGTTAAAGGAGGAATGTGTGCAGCAATCCATTGCTTCCAGTAATGGATCTCCAGATTTTTACTCATGTGCGGGATGATATATCAAGTTCTGAATTTTTGCTATCCTTGTAACCATCAAGAGCTGAGCCATAAGAAAGCACAAGACCAGAAGCTAAAACGTGTTCCTTTGCTAGTCCATTACTCAGCAGGTAAGCTTAAAAAACCATCTGAGTAGATAGAACATAGAAAAAAAGAACCATGCACACAACTCCAATGCAATGCCGTGAAAAACCTGGTTTTCCCTTGGGTAGAAAAAAAATCTGAAGTGAGGGCCTATATTTCGAGCTACAAAGTTGCTGTGAAGCTGTAATGGGCAGCAGGCCAACTTTTCCTTTTTATTCTCTATTTTTGAGAAATTTACTCACAAGTCCTGGTAGTATTTATTTTACCTATTAAAGGAGAAGATACAATTTTTTTGTAATGGTTAATCTTCTTAAAATACTTTGGCTATATGAAAGTAATAAAGCGTCATGAAGACATAAACAAGAAATTCTTGCTTGCAAATGTGGGTGTTGAATAAATATCAAATTAGTTCTGGCTGTGAGTGTAAAAGTAAATATTCCTATCTCATACTGAACAGTCTGCCAAGCATTTTCTTGCAAAATATTGCCAGAGGGAACTTTACTATTGATTTTTTTCATATTTCCACTTTAAAAATTTTAAATTCAAATCAGTAATTATTTTTGGTAATTTAACTTCATAATATCTCTTAAATTGAAGGATGATGAACCTTGTGCTGTCACCTTCATGAGCCTCTTAAAGAAAATACTATGTTTTTCCTAGCCTTGCTTTATTCTGGTACAGCCTATATACCAATGATGAATTTTCCCCTGTGTTTATGCAAAACAAAATAGTGCAGCTTGCTTGGAAATAAAAAAAGTATTCAAATGGAATTTTCAGGCCTAGGTATTACGACTTGATCCTCTTTGCCATGAACTGATTTAGTAGCGTTACGAAACTTCCATTAAGGCAAAAGATGATGCTTCTGTTATGTCAAGCATGAACTTTGTGGGGTGTAGTGTGTTCAGGTGGCTTCAAATTGCAGATCAACTATATTCTGAATATTCAACTCTATATCATAGTAGTTTTACTCTTGAATGAGTTTGTAATGGGAAGGTTTTCCAGGTCTGCATGTAGCTGTTGCTTGGATAGATTTGACCAGGATTAGGTAACCTTAGGGTAATACTATTTCCTTTTTATAGACCTTTTTATGTTGGATGTGATACCCCATGTGACATTTTGAGAAAGTCAGCAAAATATTTCTAGACTCAGTGGCATACCTGTAACAGAGCAGTGGACTACTAGAGGCAATGGACTAAATGAATAACTTTTGTGCCTTCTTGAGGTCAGAATTTAGGAACGTTCTTCAACAAAACCATTTCTATGCTCTTTAGGCTTGCTTTTTAGAGAATAATTTTTGTCTTCCTTTGCATTGGCTGTTGAATATCTAATGATGCAAGTCCATTTTCTGTTTATCTCAAATGTGGATAAAATATGTAGTGAGTAGCTATCTACAGTTGTGGTGACCAGGATTATATTGAAGATCTGGAAGTGTCCCAACACCTCTACAGGTTGTACAGGATTGCTATGCAAAGCTATGAGAAAAAGCAAGTGATTTAAATTTGGTAACTGGATTTCTGGATGATGTAAAGAAGTAATTCTGATGGAACTAGTATTTCCTGAAGTCAAGGGTTATTGTTCTACTGTACCCATCTTTCAGAAGAGCCCAGAGGAACAGCTCTTGGGTAAACCTTTCCCTGCTGTTTTGCTCTTGGTATAACCGAAAGAATCTTGAACTGTAATGAAAAACACACCCAGGACACTAAAGTACAGTGCATTTCTTTAGAAACTGTATAAATACTTGTCAATACTTTAATCAAAATCTGAAAAGGTATTAAAGTTTATTTCCTAAAAAAGTTCTTCAGCAACGTCCTGTTATGTTGTCTTGGACATGCTTGAGAAGCGGGCCCATGTGGACATTCAGTCCCTGGAAACATGCAAGGTCTGGTTGGATGTGGCTCTGAGCAACCTGATCTAGCTGAAGATGTCCCCTCTCATTGCACTGGGGGGAGTGGGGCATGGTGGACTAGATCTTTAAAAGTCCTTTCCAACCAAAACCATTCTATGATCACTGAAAACTTAAAGGAATCACCTTGGGGAAAAAAGCTTTATTTTTCTGAAATGAGAACTGCAGCACAGCTGCAACAACTGTTTTGGTTTGTTTTTTTTAACACAGTACAACAGCAAGTTTTAGACTCCTATGTAAAACCCAGTCTGTGTATTAGCACATTAATTGTAGTTATTTTTAACTGTATGCCCTCTAAAAGAAATTCATACTTAGATTTTTGGGTAGAGATAGCAAGAGACTGTGTTCTTTCCTTTCTACCTGCACTCATCTGCTTCAACTGGGTGACAGCTTTTAAGTAACTTGAATTTGCTTAACTCTGAGACTTCCATCTCCAAACCACTTGGTGTAGAAATTGAGCAAATACGTTTAAACTTTCCTGGAAATAAGCGGAGTTGGGTTGAGTGTTTGAACTTGGCTCCTACAAGGGATCACTCTTGTTTTACGGGGTTCCCAAAGGTAAACAATGTTCAGTAATCACTGTTCCCATTTGCTGAGCTTGGGCTCAAAAAGGAAAAAAAAGGGGATGCTTTTCAAAACGAGTGACTCAAACATTTCATATCACTAGGGATGTATAATACGCACAGTTTTGCATTGTTAGCTGCTATTAAATATAATGCAGAGTTTAGTTCCTGAATCAAAGACTTTTTACAATCTCAAGTGAAATAACTCATGGGCAAGAAACAGAAGCCAAAGAACTAACTTGAATTTTAGGTAGAGAGGAGGGGGATTTTCTGGGTAGCACCTGTGCACCTGAAAGTGTAGGGTTTTTAATGGCACAGAAAACAAGGTGCTGTTGATGAAAATAAAGGTAATGCTCATGTGCAACCTTTTGAGAATAAATTCAAATGGTCTTTATATGAAAAGTGAAAATAAATAACTTGTGCCAAATAACAAAATAGTCAGCATAGCTTCAGGCACTAATCCTAGGCATAAAAACACTGGTGCTGTGAGTGCTAAAGCACTTGCTCCCTCGTAAGTATTTCACAAAGTTGTTATTGTTGATTAGACTCTTTATTGCTGAATGATCGTATGTGTATTGTAAGAGAACAGAATATTCTTTCCTCTTGTATATGCTAATACTTCACCTTTCTTGATAAAGATGCTGTCCTGATAATCAAACTCTAAATGTATCTGCCACAATGGTGGTGTTAGACTCAGTTTGTTCTCTCAGATTGACATTTTAAATATCAACATAATTGCAGCATATTCTCCTGTTACAGACAGTGCATTGTTCTGATTCTACCAGTAATGTCTTCTACATTTTGCATTAAAATCTGAAAGTAGAAGGAAAGGAAGCAGGTTCTTCGCTCTTCCTCCAACTTGTGCATAGCTGTTGCAGGATTCATTAGGAGCTGTTAAGTGCTAGTTCTAACATCTTAAAGCAAGTAAGAATTTGAAGAATAACTAGAGAAAAAGAATAAACAAAGTATCAAAGGTATTTGGTACTAACACGTAGACAAAGCAAATATATTTTTCTGTTGAAGTGTAGTGATCAAACTGTGCTGTTGGCACATGAAACTCTCAAATCACTGCACACCTAACAAACAACACATTCTATTTTCGAGACGGTAACTTAATTTAATGGTTAACTCCTTAGAGACTGTGCTAAGTAGTTATAGCACACATAGTAAAAACGTTCATGATGCCGTAGAATAAAAATACCCTTGTTAAGAAGCTTTCAAGTACAAGAAACATAAATGCTGTGGTGGTTGATGAATTTGCATTTTTAGCTTATAGGATGAAGGAGAAAATGTTTTTAATGGCTGC
>JAOXNO010000024.1:9671747-9696549 GCA_028565335.1 Limnodromus scolopaceus
GGTTTCCAGTGTAAAATCAACTCTGATTCTGCTGCTGTTAGATAGGTGCCCTGACAGAGGACTTAGGCCAAAGTGACAGCTTGCAAAATTGTCACAACCGTTCGTGAAAGCATTACTAGCAAGTTACTTGTTGCTCCTCATTTGATGTTGCTCATCAAATTTACCATAAGCTAATGTATCTCTTTTGTTATTTTGGCATCTTACTACATTGTTGCCTTCCAACAGTAATGTTGGAAGGACCTTAAAAGATGGAGTCATATCTGACCTGATGTCTGTGACTAAATTAGTATCTGGCTTACTTCTCTGGAAATACAGGTTCTTCCTTACAGTGTAACATTAAAATCCAACACAGAATCCTTTGTCCCTAATGGCCTGTTTCATTTGAGTAGCAGAAAAGGCAATCTTGAACTGAAGAGACTTGGCTCTCTGCAAGGTGATGTTTAAAACTGTGGTTTCTCTAGGTGAAATACCTGTAATACTTTTAAAAGTGGGGAATTCCTCTTAATAAAATGACAAATATGCACGTCCTTGGTCTGGAAATATGGACATTGTTGTAGTGGGAGAATTTTATGCTTTATGGCAACCCCAAGGTGAAATGAGCTGAATTACTTGCACTTTTACCAGATTCTAGAAGAATGCAAGACTTTCATGCTCTAAAAAAACCCTGCTTTTTTATTTACCTTTGTAAAGATTACTTTAAAGACGCTTTTATATTGCAGAAATTCTTATGTGTGAAAATTCTTCAATTTAAACCTGTAGCAGAGTTATTATAGACTCATAAAATTCTGGTTTGTTTTTTTTTCTTAATTGACATAAGTGTGTGTGTTGAATTCAAACATCCAAGAAAACACAGAAAATTGTTTTGTGTATATTGCAGGCACTAGCCAAATAAGAGTATCAAGCAGAGAATTCAAACCAAACGGTCTCATGATTATGTGGTTTAAGAAAAACTTGACAGCATCAGACATATGTATTGTCTCCTCCTCCTCCTAACCCTTCAAGAAAATAAAATGTTGTACATGGAAATTTCCTTATGAAGCTATTTCTGCTTTAAGTAATTCACTTGCATTAGCGTTTCAATTCAAGAGATGTGACATGATCTTGCACCATGTCTCATCAGACCAGAGTAACTGGAAGCAGTGGCAAGTAGAAGTGACAACTCTTGCCAGACCACAGAAATACAGTAGTGTTATACCCTGGTAACAGGAACAATAATGTGTGTCGTGCTTGTTAGGCTTTTTTTTTTTTTAAAAAAAAAAAAAGGCAAAAAACCAACCCACTGTACCTATGGTTTGATGAAGTTAATAAAGTGAATTAATTCTGATTTTCAGAATTAAGACTAATTCTGCCCTCAAATTTTGTGTTTTCATTGTCATTGCTCTGGATTAGCACTGGTACTTAATAGGCCTAACAATTCCATTCACACTGGGAATGTCAAATTGAGGTGCTGTGACACAGGATGCTGCAATATCAAAGTCACTAACCATGCTGCGGGGACAGCGGGGGGAAGGCTGGCAGGGAAGGGGGAGTGAAAAACCCAAACAGACTTGTTTTCTGTAGGTTTAAGTAGCTGTAGTGGCTCAGTTACAAGTTGGCAGCAGTTGTTGTCTGAAAGAAGGTAAGAGGCTGGAGGGAAACAGCAGAAAGACAAAATGAAGTACCCTTCTGGAGTAGTACATTGTGTCTCAATTAGGAACAGAGGAGTCAAGTGGTGCAAGGATAGTGAATGGGAGTGAAGAGCCTGCCAGTTTTAGCCATACAGAGAATAAGATGCTTTATACCTGTCTTGGGATCTTATGAAATCATGTATTTATCTTATGTCATTGTATTGTTTGAGTACCCAGAAACCTTATTAATAGATTGTGAACCCCTTTTTCTGCCCTGCATAAGTACAAGTTTCAACCTCTGAGGTAAAGACTGTTTTCTATTTTAATTGTAATAGAAGAAAAATAAATAGAAAAACTTATGAGGATATTAAGCTATAGTCTTGGTACCTTCCATAACTATTGTCAACTCTTGGTCTGATTTTGTAGATGAGTTGCTTGGAATGCTGCGAACACCTCTCTTGATGATGATGAAGATAGTAAAAAACAGTTTTGGCAAATACTGTAGATGAAATGGCAAAACAGATTCCCTTTTACTGTCCCTTTAGAAAGCATTGATTCTATTGTGTGCCTGCATCACTCTAAAGGGGAGTTATCTAAACAGAATCAGTAGACGATGGTTATGCAAAGGCTCCTAGAGTAACCTCAGCAGCAGAGGAGATAAATGCTACATTGCAGACTGCTTAGTGGGCAGGTCAGAAATGGTAGCCTCAAACAAAGGTAAGGTTCATACCACAAGGGATTTCAAGCACAGAAGCAAACAAATTCTTCTTTAAAGTGTTTTTTATTTTTACAAAAAAAAAAAGTGGTCCAGGTGGTAGGCTAAGAGGGATAACCTTTTTGACAGGAAACTGGATTTACTGTACATAGATTACATTTGTCGAACCTATGAAAGGAAACTTGTGATTCAGAGGTGAGATGATGAAAGAAACATTGTGTGAAGCTGAAAGCCATACAAATAGATTTAATGTAGAAGCATTTCCTCCTCACTCTTTACAGAGCTTTCTTTTGTCAATGGTGGTTGTCCATGCAAGACTTGGAAAGCAGTCACAACCTTCTCAGTGTATTTTGAACAAAAACAAAAAAATGTTTACTAACTTCCTGATTACTTTTTTTTAATTGGACAACATTCTGACTGCTGAACAGGCAGCTGAAAATGATGAAAAGATCACATTCCAGTTATTCATGTTTTTTTTTTTTTTGTACTGTTTTGATTTTTCCAAGCTCAGAAAGGTCAGGGTTATTCAGCTTCCACTTGGCCTCCTTCTCTGAACGAGTAATCCACATTTCAAACACATTACAAAGTCTGGCTCTGATAAGAGGCATTCAAGAGAACAACAGAATTCGAGCACATTACTCTGACTTGACTGCACCAATTACAGGACAGGCATGAACAAAAGGCAGTAATGCTCTTGGGAAGGAGGCTTCCCCATATGGATGCGTGCTGTGCCCAGTTCTTCTCTGACTTTACAGTCCTTTTTGACAAGTGATCGGGAACTATTATGTTTCTGTGTAAAAACACAAAAGGGGAAAAATTATAGAGAATTGATGGTATCACCTTTTATTGTTAGGATTTAATCACAAGTCGATTACAAATCATAGAATGGTTTGGGGTTGGAAGGGACCTTAAAGATCATTGAATTCCAATGCCTGCTGCCATGGGCAGGGACACCTCCCACCAGACCAGGTTGCTCCAAGCCCCATCCAGCCTGGCCTTGAACACCTCCAGGGATGGGGGCAGCCACAGCTTCTCTGGGCAACCTGTTCCAGTGTCTCACCACCCTCACAGGAAAGAATTTCTTCCTGAGATCTCATCTAACTCTCCCCTCTTTCAGTTAAAAATTGTTTCCCTGTGTCCTGTCGCTCTGCTCCCTGATCAAGAGTCCCTCCCCATCTCTCCTGTAGGCCCCCTTTTAAGTACTGGAAGGCTGCTCTAAGGTCTCCCTGGAGCCTTCTCTTTTCCAGGCTGAACAACCTCAACTCTGTCAGCCTGTCTTCGTAGAAGAGGTCAACTCCAGCCCTCTGATCATCTTTGTGGCTGCCTCTGGACCCATTCCTAACAGTCCATGTCCTTCCTGTGCTGAGGACTCCAGAGCTGGACGTGGTATTCCAGGTGGGGTCTCACCAAAGCAGAGCAGAGGGGTAGAATCACCTCCCTCGCCCAGCTGCCCACACTTCTTTTAATGCAGCTCAGGATGCGGTTGGCTTTCTGGGCTGGGAGCGCATATTGCCAGCTCATGGTGAGCTTCTTGACCACCAACATGCCCAAGGCTCTGCTAGACCGATCATATGTGAATGAGATCCACAGCAGGAAAGGACTGGGTATGGGTTTTTTATAGCTATGTTTCATGGTTTGGGGGTTGGAGGGGATGATGAGTGTTTGCTGGGGACTGCAGTTCCAAGCTTAGCTGTTAAGTGAATATAATTTTGCTGAAGATCAATAACTGTTCATTGAAATCTGGCGCAACCAGATGGCTCTGTTGCTCACATGTTGGGTCATGTCTGTATGTACTTACAAGAAGTTCTCAGACCTGTTCGTAATGAGGCTTCTCAAATCCTGTTGTTTTAGTGTATATAGAGTACAGATAGCAGCTGAGACTTAGTTGTCTTAGTAATATAGAACCTTTAACCAGCAGAAAGTGAGCAGGGAACAATGACACTGAATCTACTTGTGCAGAAGAAAAGAAGAAAATATATCTAATTTGAATGTGTACTCTGAAAAGTAAACAATACTTAGATGCTACGCTTAAATTTTATTTTGTTTTCCCATAAATTGTGAGGTATTCACTTATGGTAATTTTTTTTTAACACATGGAAATACAATTGGACTCTGGAGAACTCATTCAGCATTATCTATTATTTACTAATTTTAATTAGCTATTAGAGCAAAATATACTATAACTAAAAATAAACATACTAATATACTATTAACTATTAACTTCAATAGTTAAGCTAGAAAAGTAATAGCCTATCATAAAAATATTATTATTGCTAATTATAATACCTGAATTTTTAGGAGTGTTGTTTAGTTCTTGCTTTACTGTTACAAAGGATACTTTAAAAGAAAGAAATAGTGGAAAAAGTTAAAAAGGGGAAGAAACACCCTACAACCAAACTGAATTTAGAATTGTTAAAGCAATGGTCTTGGTAGATTTTTTTTTTTTTTCCAGTAGACCCATTTTAGCTGAAGTAGAAACAAGATTTTCATACTGTACTTTTGTTATTAGACTTCAATGTTCTCTATTATTAATTTCAACTACTGTTAAAGATATTTTTTTTTAAAAGTGCTCTACTGGAAGAAAATTCTACTGTGATTTCCGATTAAGATGTAGTCTGTGGATACTCATAAATGTATAGATCAGTCCAAAGCCATTCGCGGAAGAAATGGTGCATGAACAATACAAATTCACAGAGGACCTGTGAAGAGAAAATGACTTTCCTGCTGGAAAATGAAAGCAAGGGAGAAGCAATGTGATTGAGGCACATGAGGTCGAACCTTGCTCTCCCAATATATAGAGTCTTGTCATTTATTAATAAGGCTCTAAGAACTTGCCAAAATTATTTCTTCATTAGGGTGACAATCATACTTCAACCCTCTTCTCCCTGCCCCCGGAAAAGCTTGAGGAGTGCCAATTTATTTTTGTGTAGTGTCTCATCTTTTAAGTGAATTAGAGCTTTTACTTTTTTGCGCTGTATATGGCCCTAGAATAATAAATAATAGATGTGATTTGCCTAAAAGTAAAACTGCAGCTGCAGACACAAGTGATTAGAAAATCAATGTTACATTGCAATATTTCTTTGCTTTTTTTTCCCTAAAAGATTTAAAATGCATTTGGGGTCTTTGAGTCAGTGGAGACACAGATGGAGCCAGTCGAATGTGGAGCATGGCCAGCATTCCCAAGAGTTGTTTTCAGTCTATTTTCTAGTCAATAAGTTTTACGGGGTGGGGGGGGGAGGGAAATGATAGCACTGATGGTAGTGTCTTCCCTGCAGAAAGCAAAGAGAAATATTTCCATGGTGAATTAAAATGCACACATTGCTGAGCAATGAAAACGAATTAAGGCAAATTCAGTAACTTCATTTTAAAAGCAACTGTGAGCTTTAATTGTCATAAATTCAGAACTAATTAAAAACATGTTGACAAAAATTGGACCAACAGCTTGTCATTTTCAAATCTAAGTGAAATGCAAAGTGCTGAGAATAAATTACCAGGTCTGAATCTAGTTCTTAAGTTTAGTGCATTTGCTACGTGTAGGATATCTCAGGATATTGAGGCCAGAGAAAAACAGACAGTAGAAAATACCAGAAAGTATTCTTTCCGTGTGACTAACATTTTACAGATAAGCTCTGGACTTGGTGTCTGAGCTTTGAGATCTGGAAATCTTTCTCAGTGATCGGGTCTAGATGGATGATTCAGTCCTATCTTAACTCCATGCTGGGTGAGAACTAGGCACGGACCATCTCCTGTCCTCCCTCGCAACATGTGAGGAGGACATAAATCTGAGGACGTGGACTGCAATGTGTAGCTCCAGGAGGTCCAGATGGGTCCCAAGTCTGGAATATTCAGTAAATAGGACCACAAGATGTGCTGTGGCACACAACTGCTCCCTCAGTATGTTCCCATCTGCTCTGATAATAACTAGGTATAATGTAATGTAAAAAGAAATTATAAAGTCCCTGGAGGTTAACTATTTCAGGATTTATAAGTTACCAAAACTTACCTTCATATGTTAGTTAAATTAACGTAGTTCTTGAGTGAAAGAATAGTGTCCTTCCAGATAACAGGTTGGATAAATCTCCTACTTTGCATCTTCAAAATATTTATATAGAAAAGTTTGTATAGGCAAGGTTGTGCTACAGCTATCGTATGACTGGAATGTCCCTGCAGTTAGGATTTCACATCTTTCTGCTCAGTAAGAAGATAAATGCAGCCCTAATATCCAGGAGCAAACTCTGCACTGACATGCACATACTAAGAGCATGCCAGAGGTGCCACAGGGTGAGGAGCTGCAGAATTCAGCAGTGTGATTTGGTGTTTTGCTCAGGTGAAGTGGTGTCCTTGTGTGTCGCTATATGCTGCCAACACTGGACATTACTGCCGTACAAACGTTAAAGATCTTGAAACTAGGACCAAAAGTACAAAGGGTTTTATAAAGTATAGGCTAAAATGCACATCCTTTCATCTTTATGCAACTTCAATAAATTAAAATAAAAAAAAAATAATGCAGAGTAATTTTAAGGTCTTGTGACAAATCCTAGATGTCTTTTAAAATACAACCCCAAAATAATTAGCGGAGTGCTGTAGGGCTCATCTTAATATAAGGTGTAAATTTGCAAGGCCTGAATGTGAAGTACACTGACTGATAGGATATGACATGGAAGCAATGGTAATTATTTTGCTTTTTTAAAGGACTCAATGACAAGCATGTCAGTGTGGGATTTTGTTCTCTGAGCCAATTACTTGTTTGTAATTGAAATTTCCTGAATGACTTTGCAGGCTTTGGCATCCTGTAGCGAGACTTCTTGGAAAATGAATACGAACTATATATACAGCCAGTAGAAAGACAGAAGAACAAAAGCCCGTGTAGTGCAGGACCCAGGAAAGCTGTTCACGCCTTCTTGATTGGCTAAAGGTTTAGGTACATCTCAGAGTAAATTGAAGAGTGTAACAAATTCCAGTCCTCCTTCCTTTCTGCAGACTGAATTGGTTGACTATTGCCCTGAAGAGATTAGAATAACAAAATGGTATCAGCTATGGGGAATGGTTAAGAATTTAATTCATTAAGATATCAATTATGCTGAATTTCATAGCTCCTTGTGAAGGATGGCACCCCTATTCCTCGGAATGCCAAAGAAAGTTTGGGGTTTGGCTGTGAGAAGTACAGGAGTATAGTATTGTCCAATAGGATTATTTGAAGTGGGCTACTTCTAATACAGAAGTCTACTAATACTCTAGAGCATCTTATATGATGAAAATAAAAATATGTATTTATGGTTTTGAAATGATACAATTGAGAAAAGAAAAAGTCAACTCCAAGTTTTCTGTGAATGTATGATCCAAAACTTACTTCTCACTGCCAGGATGATTCATTTGTTTTTGAAGAGTAGTTGCACTGAATGGAGTTTTCTTTGCGTTCCTTCCTGTTCTAGTCACTTGATCTCACTGATTGAAAAGCATTAAGCTCATATCCAAACAGTCTCACTAAGCCTGTCTTTTTTCAGAATCCTATGTGGTTATGTGATGGCTTAAAATACTCAAGTAATGGTGGCTAATAGTCTATCTATGGAATACATACATTGGGATACGTGCAACAACGTTAAGGCAGGGCTGCATTTTCTCACACAATTAACACTGTATCTGTTTTCTTCATAAATTGCTGCATTAAGTTTTCATATTCAAGGGCAGGAAATCAATTGAATTGCTCTTTTGGGTATAATGAATACTTTGCTTAAGTTATCTTTTTCATGGCAACAAAAAACTTAACTGAGAAAACTTAAGATAACGAGATTCATACAATAACACATTTTCCAGTATTCTGTTTATGTAACCTGGAGTAATTGACATTTACTTAATGAACCACTCTGTGGCATACCTTACTGGAAAAATAATCAAGACACACACTTCTAACATTCGTTTATAATAATCAACACTGAATTTGCAAGTTCTGTATGTTTAAAATAACTAAAAGACTTTCCAATACTTCTTACTGACTGTACCTTGGATATACTGTGAAGGCCTGTCGTAGCAAGTCCTTAGTGACTTTTCGGGTACCATGGTGACATTGAACTCTCTTTAGCTGTAGAAAAACCATCTTTTTTTTTTTTTTTTTTTTTTACACCATCAATAAAAAAAAAAGGTGTGTTCATGTTTTTGAGTAAGAAGAAAAATCCACCATAGGTTTTTAAGGAAGAAGTTATACCAAATGAGCTTGTATATTCTAAAAAGGATATTTTAAAATGCTTTGGATTTTTTTTTATATGTGTCTAAAAAAGTACTGAAATGAGGGGGAAGCAACTGATTGAATTGAAACACTTTAAGAAAGTCTTCCCTGATTATAAACTATATATAAACATATTGTGTACATATATTCATATATATAAGCAGGAATTAGATTGCATTCATATAATAAACTAAACTGTAAGGGTTCTGTAAATTACAAAGATTGAGGAATTTAAGGGGGGGGGGGAAGAACCGCAATGAAACCCAACCTGGTTAGTATTAGAGCTGTGCTTCAGTAAGCCTGTTATTTTCATGTGAGGGTTACGCTGCCTCTGTCCTGGGCAGATTGTCAAGAATAAGACTTGAGTAGAGTAGAAATGTTTAAGAATCCTTTGAATGTGGTCTTGCTGTTGGGGAAATGTTAAAAGTAATATAAGGAACAAATATTCTTGTGACCACATTGCTTAGATATAATACAATAAATATACTTACCTTTCAAGCTGTGGTGATGTTAGAGCTTTTAGCCCAATTTATTTACATCAACTTCAGAAAATACTGATAAAAGAATTCCTTTGTAAGATTTTTTTCTCTTTAGAACATAAAGATTTGTATCTGGTAATTATGGAATTGTCTTTGTGATGGTTATCAAGGCAATATGATAGTAAGCAATTAAAATGTATAATCAAAAATGAGTACAGGACAAAATCTCTGGCTTTCTTGGCAGTATAAAGCCTGAAAGCTTGCATTAATTCCTACTTGCCTTTATTGTATTAAACATTTTTTTTAACTTTCCCTTGATGAAAGTCGCATTGCTCCTAATTACAACCCAGGTGCTCCTGTGATACTTTTAATAGAAAATACTTTGATGTAGCAGACCAAGAAAAAATAAGTCTGTATACCTTCAGCTCCATTCCTTAAAAAAAGGTGTGCGTAGTCAACAAAGTTCCACTGGTTTTGCTAATGTCTGACAAGCTCACCCCCCCAGGTTTCCTAAGTTTTTTCTCTTCTAAGCTATCTAAAATCTGAGTTTCATTTTGTCAGTCATGTTGTTACTGGAAAATGAGGAAACTATTGGCCGAGTTTGGGGATAATTTAAAAAAAAAAATAGACTTTTTTCTAGAGAGGAATGATACAAAACTGACAGTAGTAATTTTACATGAGGGACAGCTGATCAGAAAAACTTGTCCCCCCTGTCAGAGGGGGGGAAAAAGGTCAAACCTCAGTTTTCAGTGACTGATATTACTTCCAGCACTGGTCTTTTAAACTATTAAGACTTGGGAAATCTCATCTACTTAATAATATGCCATCTTTCTTCCAAATGCACTGTTTTTAGGATTGGGAATTCTTGTTCTCATTCCTAATATAGCGTGGGCAGTACTCAATCATATCCTGCAGTGGAGAAAAAAAAAAAAAAAAGGATTATTTTCTTTCCCAAATGTCATCTTATAAAGGTGTATATCTGCATAAGATACAGAGTCCTGACAAGTATGAGAAAGATCTTTGTCTAATAAGTACCAGTCTTGCTTCAGAAGGCTGGAATTTGGGGTGATAACACTTGGTCAAGACACAATCTTTTGCTCCTGTAACTACGTTTTCAGTATTTTTCTGAGGAACTACTCATCTATTTGAGGCAAATGTTCCAAAATTAAGATCAGATTTTGAGAATATTTTATTTAGTGCACATCTGCCTAAATATTTGTAGACAAAATACTTAGATGCAGCTAATACCCACATCTCACTTCAGAGTAGATTGTATTAACTTCTGGGATATAATAAATCCACTGGGCCCAATGCTTGAATTAACATAATAATTAAAGTTTCAGCACAGTGTTGTAGGTCACAGTAAGAAAATGTTTAATCTTTCTGCATTCATCTGTGTACATTCAAGGCATTGGGAGGTCTACAGAGACTGAATTAAATTTAAGTGTATCAGAAATGAGCAGAGTGTTTTATGAAAAATGTGAAAAGCTTTAGCTTTGTTGGGAGCTGTTCATAATTGTTTCTGTTCTAACAATAAAAGATACAGCAGAATTGGGTCACTACTCAAGTTACAGCTCATTTAAAGAGAGAAAGCTGTAGGTGTAGAGCAGCCAAAATACAGAATTATCCTGTATCTGCTCACTGGGGATTTGGGGTTTTTTAGTTCATAGTTCATTGTCTGTGGTCAGCTGTGACTATAGGAAAAAACCCTCCATCAGAAGCACTGGGCTGAAGTGACCAGCCATGGTGTCTAGTAGGTCAGGTAGAAGTTACTCTACTGTTGGGGGTGGTGGTACTTTACAAAGCCACTGGAGTTGTAGGGGAATCATAGGACGGTTTAGGTTGGAATGGATCTTAAAGGTCATCAAGTTCCAACCCACTGCCATGGGCAGAAACACCTCCCACTAGAGCAGGTTGCTCAAAGCCCCATCCAGCCTGGCCTTGAACACCTCCAGGGATGGGGCAGCCACAGCTTCTCTGGGCAACCTGTTCCAGTGTCTCACCACCCTCACAGAAAAGAATTTCTTCCTGAGATCTAATCTAAATCTTTCCTCTTTAAATTTAAAACCACTACCCCTCATCCTATCACTCCACTCCCTGATCAAGAGTCCCTCCTCATCTCTCCTGTAGCCCCCTTTAGGTACTGGAAGGCCTCTATAATATCTCCATGGAGCCTTCTCCAGGTTGAACAATCCCAGCCCTCTCAGCCTGTCCTCATAGGAGACGTGCTCCAGCCCTCTGATCGTTTTGATGGTCCTCCGCTGGACCCATTTCAACAGGTCCATGTCCTTCCTGTGCTGGAATAAAAGCATGCTTTTCCAAATGTAATGCCAGACTTAAAAATTGACTACATTAAGAGGGTGGTTTAATGTCCTTTTATGAGTCTTGAGTGAAGCCAACGAATATTCAAAATTATCTTGATCTAGCACTACTCAGTTGCCAGGGAAAAAAGTCTAGATGCTGATTATTGCATCATCAGAAATGGGGCAAGATCCAACTTCTCATGAAACCATTTTGAAAATCCAGGGTAAATTCTTGAATTTCAACAGAATCTTTAGCAGTACTTTTTCTTCTGAAACTGTTCTTTACTATTACAGGGGTAAATGCATTTAGTCATTCAATGGTTCATTTACGATGAGGAGAATCCACTTGACTAAAAAACCCAACAGAAAGAGTGAAGAAAAGTTCTCCATTGTTTCCATTTTAGTATTTTGAGGAACCAGTGCAGGCTGTTCAGCTGTGCTTGGGTCTGCAAAAACAGGCTCAAAAAGCAGAAGATGAGGAAGGAAAATAAAAATGGGGAGACTGAAGTTGCCTAAATCAATCAGTCTGTGTTTCTTGTAAGGCAACAGGGAGAAGTTGCTTATTAACTCTGTGTTGGGGGAGTAGGGAAATGACTTAGAAGGACGTAGCAAGACAAAGCAAGAGGTGCGTGAGCTGCCCTGGGATATGTCAAATAGTGAGAGACTGGTAAATGCTGCCTGCTTTCGCTTAGGAAATGGAGATACTTCAATGTGCGTATTGTCTCCATAGCCCCAGACTAATGTACAAACAAATAATCCTTGAATAATAAAATAAGCAAATTATCCTGGAGTTAAATTGTGCTTTATCTCTGAATTTCAGTTGAAGAATCCAATGAAAATGAACACAAGTAGAGGAAAATTAGGAAGGAGTGGACAGGCAGTGCACAGATTGCTTGTTCAAGGATAATTAAGGAGAGTTTTAATGCTGGACATAGCTTTTGATTTTAAACCATTTACAATGGTACCACTGTTTTGTTTGAATACTGAGGTATAATATTACTTCAATAGTACCGAGGGGTGGGATTCTACTACACTTAAAACAAAGTTTCCTATTAGTCCTAAAACTGAATGCTGTATAGATTGCAATCAACCTCTTAGTGAATCTGTAGGGAGTTGGAGCCTTGGGGAGAAATATAGATAAAAACTACGGAATTTTTTCTTGATTGACAGATGCAGTAATTTCTTTTCTTCCCTGGAAGTTCAGAAAGGTTGAAATAATTTCATGAATGTAATAACTGACCTAATGTTTCAGTGATGAATGCTAGTGTGTTTTATGAGGAAATCTTCAATTTTAATTAATTTGAAGGTATCCAGAGTAATCATCAAATGGTTTTACAAGTCTAATGACATGTACTGAGAGCCAAATGTCTTGTGTATTGTGTGTAAAGGGCTTTACTAATTTTCTCAGAGTGCTATAAAATGAAGAGAGACTTTAGAAAACCAAAACTGTATTCAGCAATCCAAAGAAAACACTAGGTTGTAGAAGACTGAATTACTACCTTATAGAACTCCTAGTGCAAACATTTTCTGAACGTATAGTGATCCTGCCACTCTGGCTACTGCACTGTGGAATTTTCCTAATGTAGTAAATGTAAGACCTAAGGGGTCTCTGGGGCTGTGTGTCTAAACAGCTGAGCAGTAATTACAGGGGACCCATGAGGCATGGACGGACAGGGAAAAGTGGAGGCAGCGTGTAAGTGCATTTGTGTTCAAATTAGAATTTGAAGCAAATTTTCAATTACTTTATGCTATAGGGAAGAACAAAAAATTGTCTTATTTATTCTGAGGGGAACAGAAGGTGTTTATTATACTTAGTTTGTGTAGAATTTTTCCTATAGTGCAGCTTTTGGTGCTGAAATAGTCAATCCAGTTATATTCCTGTGTAGTTTTGTGTAGGACCAACAGTTGTGTTCAAGCTGGGCAGGGGGAACCAACCTCTGGCTCCTGCTGTTGTTGACACAGGCTTTAGTCTTGCATTTTTTTCCCCTCTCCTTGGTTAGGAGATGGAAATTTGTAGAGAATAGATGTCATTTGTTGAAACCTTTGGTGCAAAGGATACAGACTCCGTTGTTTCCTCCTCTTCCTCCTTTGGCTAAATGCTCAGTGGAGTTACCAGCAGGTTTGGTGAATTCAATCTTCATGCCTTGATACGTAGAGAAACTTTAGACCCTGCATGTAGATTAGATTATTGAAAAAGGAAGAGCAGACAAATCTGAAAGTTGTGTACAGTGCCTGTTAGTAGAGTATCTCACCTTCCCTCTTGATTATCCTTTGGAAGATATGTTCAATTATTATGATTTTTTTAAAATTTGTGGGTTTTTTGTAAGGGTTCTTTGGATAATTGCTTTGCTGTTGTTGTTTATTCTTCATATATATAGGGCATGAGGCAGTAAATACTGCTAAGCTCCAGTACAGCAACAATAAATATAGAAATATGTTGGGCACGTGTTAGACAAGTTCTTTAATAAGTGAAATTACTTGTTAATATCTGATGTTTCCAAGATGAGTCAATGTTCCTGACAGTGTCAATCTTTCTGTCTATATCTCTCTTCTACTCTTTCCATCACCAGAGAAATGAGATCTTAAATTTTATGTTAGATGCATGTAATGATGCAAATATGTCAAATTATCTATGACACTTTAAGTCTCTTGCCTTCTTAGGCGTATTTATTGCATAAAGAACAGGATAAAGTATCAGTGGTGTAAATGTGCTGTCTTCAGTGGAATTTACCAGCAGATAACTTGGCCCAGACATGACAGCAAATCTTTCCTCTAAAATGTCAATAGAGCACTGAAGTCCAATTATTTTTATACTGTGCTAATCTTCTTTTGCTTTTACAGTGTCACTGCAGGCTTCTATAAAAAGACTATTGGTAATCTCAGTAGGGAGGACTCCTTATCAAGCAGTTTCAAAGACTTACGAGTTCTGAAAAAATAAAGATCAGTAGGTAATACTGAATTCATGGAAAAAGAGCTAGTCAGCCTTCAAAAACCTAAATGCGTAACATGTAATACTGATTATTTTGCCACTTGCAGAAGTTTTCTTGGATTTTCTCAGATTTGATAATGAGAGTTTGTGATAGTTGGAAATCTTCTATATTTTTACAACACATACAGAAAATGGTACTTTCAAGATAAGTTTAGATACAGCTCTTTAATATATTCAGAGCTGAAAAATCAAGCAGTGCGGGTTGCTAAAGACAATTTAAAAATATTGTCAGGCCAAGAAACCTATTTATCACTTTTAAAAAGTCTGATTTAAAAAAGGATATCAACAGTAGGTCCTGAAAGTCTTATTTTGATGTAGCTTACTGGTAGTATGTTAAAACATAATTAAATTCTGTTGATGAGTACATCTTGTTAGGTCCTGCTACGTATTGTGAAGGAGAGGAAGTGTCAGAAAGAATTGTCTTCTGTTTAAAAGCTTGCTGTTGTTACTTGAAACTTCTTCATACATCCATTAAGTTTCATTAAACTCTTTCCTCCTTTATCACCTTATGGGGGTAGTGTGGGGAAATAGATTTAAGAGCTTTAATATTGCGTGGATCTCTTATGATGTGTTGAAGAAGCTGTTTCACGCTCCAGAATGAGGATCCTGGGAAAGAGGCTCGTTTCCCGAAGTGGCTTTGCAGTGACAGTGATTGGGCTCTGAAAGAGATTGGGGCATTGGTTTCAGTGACACTTGTTTCATAAGAATTGCTGTTTGTTAGGTCACTGCTGCTACTCTTTTATAACTTAATGTAAATGATATTGATAATTATCTGGGTTTGTTTGCAAAAAAAAAAAAAAATGGCTAACATACATTAATATTCGAAATAGGATAAACCCAGATTTTGAGACCGCCATGTGTGAAATTACCATCTGAGTATCTGTGATTTGTTATTTACATGAAACCCTGATGTTATATTCTCCACATGTAGGCCCTTGGTTACATCTCTTTACCAAATAACTCCTGTGTTCCAAAATATCATGACCTAAATTTTGATTCAGGGTTGGGAAGGGAAGAATTAGGAAAACAGTTGTATCCAATCAAACTATTGAAAAAATAATTGTGCTTTGGTTTTTTTTTTTTTGTTTATTGTCCTGGAAAGCTAGTTTTAATTTAAGAATAAACAATGATGCCTGTACACTTAGCAGTCCTTCAGTGAGTGATAATATTAGAGTAGCTCCTAAATCCAGTAAGACCAGTGTCAGCATGCCAGAAAGGAGGGGGAAAAAAAAAGCAACTACGATACATCAGTATATAATATAATGTCAGCCTTCTATAGATTTCATCAAGATTTACTATCTTTTCAAAGATAATGACCTTTAATTTAGTTGGGCTTTCAACCATATTCTTAACATGTCCCTACTTCTATTGTTGCTTTTATATCTGGCTGTTGCACACAGAAAGGAAATAGAACTTTTTTTTATTATTATTATTAAAGCATATTCTGATGTTCAGAGGTGATTGGGCATTTCCAGTGGCTGCTGATTAGCGAGAGGGCTGAGCAGAACACGGCTTAACCTACCTTTGCCTCTCAGCGGGATCTCCAGTGCAGTAAGAATGGTCTATGGAGGAGGAGGTGAGATAGAAGAGAGGGGAGGGCAGCACTGAAACAACAGGGGCAAAGGTCCACCTTTTTCTAGGGTCCACCTGTTTCTAGGAAGCCTTAAGTTTGTATTATAACAGAACTATCATAACAATTAAGGTTTTAGGTATGTTGGGAAGCCATCTGAGTGTTTTCTGTGGATTTTCAAATAACCGTCTCATGATTACATACAAGTGCTCTGGATTTGGCCTTGAATGTTTCTTACAATCCCTGTGCAGGTGGTTGCAGTTCTGCGTAAACACTTACGGTTGTTCTCTGTAAAATACAGACTGTTCAGCTGTCTTTGTGGGCACAACCTTGACAGGAGTCACTATTTTGTTATCCAAATACTTAGTAATAATATTTTTGTCTCCATTCTAAAAGATACATTTTCTGTGTATCTTTTTTTTTTTATCTAGATACATACTTGATTCTTCTTTCCAGAGAAGAATGTTGTCTGTTCTCACCCCAAGTTAAGAAGGGTCTGTGCTGTGCTCATCACTTAAATGTTTGTGTGATGTCCTTAGTTTTGTCTGCCAACTACATTCATGAGGGGAAATGAAAAGCAGCTTTAATTACTCAGTGTAGTGATCATTATTCAATTTAATATTTGGAGGAAGGTAATCTGAATCTTTACTTAACTTTATTAGATATTAGAATTCAATACAAATGCTTAAAGCCAAACGAATTTAAAATAGCAGTATTCTTTTGCTTCCTAAATGAGAAACTCTTCTACCTTTGCCCTCCTTTGAAAGAAAAACTTGTTTCTTAAAGTCTTATAAATTATTTATAACTTTTTACTAATGAAAAAAGGGGGAAACAAAACAGTGTGTTCTTTCACAAACCAGGAGTTATTCCAAGATTTGGTGTCCAATCTAAATCCATTTTCAATTGCTTTAGAATGACGAGCTTTTTAAACTTGCAAAAACACTGCAGATTTCAAAGATGCTACTACAGACAGTTGTTTTACATAGCCTGAAAATAATGAGAACGAGCATTTAGGGATATTTTGGGGTCCATTTTTGGTGATTCATTGGATAGGATATATAAAAATTCATTAATTATTTACAGGGGAAGTAGCATATGTGGAAAGAATAATGAAAGCTTTCTGATCGTGTAGCTCACTTGGACACTTTTGATCTAGTTACTGATGGTGTCTGAAGGCAACTCCAAGGTACCAAAAGAAATACCAAATAAACCTGACGAAGGCATATTCCTCCTGTTGCTATTTCTCATATAAGGCCTTATTTGGGAAAAAAACCAAAACAACGCTAAAACCAAAAAACCCCAGTTTTGGCTGAATTATTAGCCGTGTGACAGTGAATTAAGGTGATCAAGCTCAAATAGTATTTTTGGTTAATAGTCTGTCTTTGAAAAGTTTTGAGGTTCTTATACATCGAGACTTAATCTTTAAAATTGTTTAATGTTTGTTGGTAACATAGTAGTTCCTTAAACTTTACTTAAAGAGGAAAGATTGTAATGGGATATTGAGAATTGCTGGTTTAGATCTAACATTTATAGCAGGTAGCAGTAGGCCATAAGCACATGTCTGCTCGTTATTTTAAACAGCAAATTGCTTCAGTTAAGACTTTGACTTTTCACTTCTGTCTTTTCTTGCTGTGGGATTCTTTCGTAGAATATATTCCTCGTATATTCAGTTACTTGAAAATATGTTTCTTTGTTTTAAATGGGAGAGAAACTCTCATTATTAGATGATAGTTTCCTCAGCAGGCTGAAAAATTTGGTAAAAAAATAAATTCATATTTAATTTCCTGTTTCTAGGAAGACTAAGGGTTGTAAATAGCTGCTTCCAAACATGTTTTGAAGACTAACACAGAGATCCAACAGAGGCTTTTTCCCAAGGTTTAGATGTAGACATTCCTTTGATGATGCAGTCTTAGGAACAGGTTGAAAAAAAACGTGACAGTTGTGTATAATACCCTCTAGAAGGTGTTTGTTTTCATTTTCCTCTTTCAAATCATTGCTGTGCCTCTTATTATTGCTACAAATGCCACATATTCCTATAGTACCTCTCTGATACTAGTACAAAACTGGTTTTAAAAGAATGGCTCATTATGTACATAATACCATTGCAGTGGCCTTCCCTCTGCATCTCTGGAAAACTTAGTGTTATGCAAGGCTTCTGTTAACAGGAATTAATTAGGACCAGAAAATTGTTTGTTGTTTTTTATTGCATCCAAACCCCAGGACATGCTGCACTAATCCCGTAGTGCTGTGTGGCGCCATAAGATGCTGGTGTTCAGTTGATATTTCAGAAAATGTTCTTTATCAGATCATTTAATTAGTTCTCTCTTTTAATATTTTGATATATTCTTGTAAAGTGTTAGTTTGGGACTATTTTCTTCCTTGTTCTCTCATTTGAAATGTATGTTAAATATAATGCCAACTAAGTCAAAGAAATCTTGAGTGTTTCTTCCTATTCTAATCAGCATTTTTGACTATAATAGTGAAAAATGAATGTAAGTCTTCTGGAAGACCCTCAGCATGCATAGGGTGGCATTGCTTTGACCAAGGAGCAGGCCAGAAATTGGCTTTTTAGTTTTTTTCATCCGTGACACAGCCTGGTTTCAATTTTTGCAAGAACTGCATTTGTTTTTTATGTAATCTCCTCCCATAAAGAGGCGGAAGAGAGCCAGCACAGGATGGGGAGGAAGAACTTTACCTTTCCTCCGTCATCACTCAAACCAGATTCCTTTTAAAATTTGCATTTGCGGAAGTCTTATGGTTAGAGAGAAAAATTAAACCGACTATTTTTGCTATTATAATGTCAGTTTTTCTAGGAACTCTGCTTTCTGTAAGCAATCTGGTATAGAAAGCCTCTGTGCTTCCCATCCTTTGGAACCTGAAAAAAAAAGTACACCTGTGTTCTGCAGTTCAGCTGCAAAGTCAGTGGGAGTGACTTGAGGCCCAGAGAAGACCTTTGGGAAGTTTTTCAGCAGACTTCTTACCTTAGTGAGGGACTGAAACCTGGGGTTATTTGTGGAGATAATTCTGGCCTGGTTTTCCGAGCATCTGACCAAAATCCCTAATTGAGTTTTGATGTTGAGTAAAACTAGTTTTTGTTTCTTCTGTGGATGTAGAAGTGTTACACATGTTCGGTTTTTTTGCGGTTTATTGTTAATTTAACAAGAATGCCTTTAAAATTGTGATGTCAAACTTTGGGGTAATTATATGAGAGGCATTATCCCCATGATATAAACTGCTTTAGACTTTCTAATCTACTCTTTATGAGTAATATGACTAATTCTAATATGATTGTTTGTAGGAAAAAATCTACTTATTTCCACCTTCCAGCAGTTTAGTATTTCACATACCCTAAGACAGCATCATTCCTAAAATATCCTGCTCACTTTACTCTCCCAATTGCGACTTTGCTTTTGAAGTGCATACTCTGTGTGATTAAATAAAAGGAACTGAAAATTAGTGAAGAAACTGCAAGGTCTAGCCGTTTTAGAAATGAATTAAAATCGCTGTTTAGCAAAATGGAATAATTTATCACTTACCTAGTGTTCCTTGTAAATCATTTGTCATGAGTGGCAACTACCATCGTTTTATTCTAATCTGAGATGGTAGGGTGGGATCAGAGGCTTATATTGTGCAAGTTCATACTACTTCTAATTGGCAACTATTTTAATGATTGTAAAATAACAGCTTTTATAAGCTTCTCTGCTACTGCAACATGATATTATACGTAACTTTGTATCACTTATGCTGTTAAATTCTTGTTAGGTAGAATGTTACTTTACATTTAAGTAAACTCAAGTGCATACTTGTTTCCAACATGCAAACTAAACAAGTAGTGCAGACTTCACCCAATATTTCAGGTATAGTGCCTATTTGAGATAAAGTGTGTACTGATACTGGGCTTCATAAACAGTCTAAATTAGTTGATTAGAAGAACTAACCAAGGTCTTACTTCCCTTGTCATCTTTTTGAGTGCAGCATTTTTTTCCTGGGGAAGGGCTTGAGATGGTTCTCCAGCTCCCTGGATCTGTAGAGCAAATAGGCATTTGTGCAGCATTTTTCTGAAAAGGATCACTTAAAATAATAATAAGCCCTTGAGAAATGGTTCCAAACTCCTTCGCAATAAGTTTCTCATGGTCTTAAATGTTTTGTTCTTGTGTTAGGTTAGCCATGATTATCTCATAATCGACTCCTTCCCTAGTAAAGGATAAGGTCTTGCAATGTGACTACTAAAATTGAAATTTATTTTAGAATACTTTCTGGAGCTGGTAACTGCTGCTTTTGTGACACTGTATCTTCATCTTTCTGAACTAATAGCAGCTCTTTTCAGACTAAAAGTTCCTATTCACAGTGTAGCTCTTCGCTTTTAACAGCCAGTGAGTGTGACTTTATGCTGATTTATGTGTAGAGAAGTCTTGTCTTGTTTCTTATTAAAAGTTTGCTTAAATATTAGAACAATGGATTGCACAATGCATTTCTGGGTATGTTGAGAAATAAGATTCTCACGAACAGCAATTTCAGTTCCTGCTAGAGAATCTATTCCAGCACACTGTATCCTTTTCAGCCTACGCCATATTGATAGGAAAAGGTTCCAGGGATTTATTTAGATTATATTTACATGACATGGGAGGGAAGGGATGGGGGGATAGAGGTGAATGGCAGAAAAAGAACAAACCAAAAAAATCCCAACCAACCAAAAAAAAAACCAAAACACCAAAACGAACGGAAAGAAACAGAAGAGGTGTATATTTCCTAGTTGTAGATTTGGAATCATGAATCTCATTTTCTTCCCAAATTGTTCTCTTGGAATTTTCTGTGAAGACTTGTTTAGAGAGCAAGGAGAACCATTGCTGGAAAGGAACAATAGAATGCAAGAAAGGGAAGGAAGAATGGGAGATTCTTCTATTAGAAATAAAAAATAAAAAAAAATAAAAAAAAAAAGTGAGATAGGAACAGAAAACTGACAGTATATAGCAACAGCCGTACTTTGTAGAATTAATTCAACCCTAACTGATAAAGTAGACTATGTGTACTCCATTTGAATTAGTAATTTCTTAGGTTTTATCATAATTCTATCATTTTTGTTGGTCTCATTCAGTCTTTAATTTGTTAAGCAGAAGGTAATAATTTGTTTTCTTCGAGTGCCTGCATGATTTGTTTATATATGCAATTAAATAAGCCTGTTCTATGTAATTGGGAAACAAGTTGGGGTCAAATTCAGGTATGAATTTGGAGAAATACTTTATAATCTGCAGCTCCAGTGAGGGATCTATTGATGTAGGGGTATAGGCTGGTCGCCTAAAAGGGCAGAACACTGAGGAGCCTTGTGCCTGGTGCATCCTGAGATCATTCTAGGCTCAATGGTACACACCTCAGGCAGAGAGCATTTCCCTTGGATGTAGTGGCAAGCCGGTAATTTGCTATTACTGTAAAGTTTCCAATTCTTGATGCTTACTACAGAAGTAGCAGTTCAAGCTGCCTTATTGTATCAGTCATCCTTGTTAATGGCTTTGTCTACATGCTGGTTTGGTATAGATTTCCCTGGTTGCATTACTTTCTGAAAGACTTTATAAATAAGGAGATGGTGTAATGGATAAATGTTTCCACTTTAAATTGCCATGAAACAGAGCACAAAGCAGTACATCTGGGAACGCACCAGACTCTGGTTTGACATAATTTATTTATTGAGTCCATATTTAATGTTTTGAAGATTGCACAGAAGGAACTTGGCTCTTAGAAATAGAGCATCACCGATATCAGCTTATTTTCTCTTTGAAAATAATTCTTTTGGTAGGTAGACAGTGCTCTACTGCATTTTGTTTGTCTAATATTAGACTGGCTTGTCACATGACATGAGTCCTTGGAATTTAGTTAATAAATTTATTTTAATTTTTTTTATTTTTTTCTCTAAAGAAATGTTGCAGCTATCAAGAAACAGCTCTGATTTACTTTCTCTGGACATTTTTATTTTTCTAGTCTGTGGCCCCATTGTTGTTACTACCTAATAAAACCAGAGCATCTAGTCATATACATGTGAGTTAAATTGGACATAGAGACATGATCAAGTCGTGATGGAATCAGCCAGACCTGGTTTATGATTTAATATTGCGAGGGAGGAGGTGAGATATGAATCATGGGGTACCAGGTTGGAAGGGAACTCAAGGATCATCTGGTCCAGCCTTTCATGCTGCAAATCTTAACACAGTGCTTATGTAGGACTGTAAAATCTGCTGAGGCCTGTGCAAGTGTATCTTGTGGACATTAAAAGAGCCTCCAAAGAAGGGAATAATAAAACTATTGTTGACTTCAGTGGGGAACAGGACAAATTCTTAGTTGGAAAATTGGAAATACCCTTTCTGTGCTAGCATGTGCTTTAACAAAACATGCTTCTTCTCTGAATCCTGTCTGTGGCACAAATAGATCACGTCTTTCTGTTTTTATGCATATCCCGTTATTCAGGATTGTAACTGCAGTAATATACAATAATTTACAGTGCTTAAAATTCAGAATAAAAACATGTTATATTTGGTTATTGGTATGTTCATATTATCTTGTGCTTTTCTATGCAGGTAATTACATTTTAGTCATTAAATGAAGTGCAACACTTCATACTGGCTAGAATCACTGCCATGCATTTTAAATGGTTTCTCTAAGTGTCATTAAGTGATAATTTGAAAAAATAAACAAACAACCAGCAGTATACACAATTGGTTATTAATAAAGCCTGTTCTTAATTCCCTTTTAAAATCAACAAAAGTTGTGGTATGGAATGTAGCAATAGATTGTAACTGCTTTTTTATATAAAACAGTTGAATGTTTTATGTGATTTTTTTCAATCTGTCCATTCTGAAGCTATACTTTTATATCAAGAGTAATATGGTACATCTGCTTGATGTTAGAGAGGTGGTATGGGGATGGTTACCAGTATCACTGCCTGGCTTTTCTGTCTAATCAGTAAAACATACAATACCGGGTTGGAAGGGACCTCAAGGATCATCTGGTCCAGACTTGTATGTGGCTTCTGCTGGGTGTCCGCTATAAAAGTCTCTTTTTCAGTGACGAAACACAACAAAGCTTTGTAACCTGATTTCCTATTCTTAGGTTTTCTGAAGCTTTATTAACTTATACTGAAGCCACACAGTGGCAGAGCTGTTGCTGTTTGACCTTATATCTTCCCATTTCCTAGCCAGCTGTGATGAAGTAGTGTTGCAGTTGCAGGGGCTGATCACCTTCCAAATGTCAGTGCCATAGTGGAACAAAGTCAGTTCCATCTGAACATATGCAAAAACTTCTTTACTTTGAGGGTTCCAGAGCAGTGGAAGAGGCTGCCCAGAGAAGGTGTGGAGTCTCCTTCTCTGGAGCTATTCTAAACCCATCTGTATGAGTTCCTCTGCAACCTGCTCTGGGTGACCCTGCTTTCACAGGGGGGTTGGACTAGATGATCTCCGAAGGTCCTTTCCAACCCCTACCATTCTGTGACCCTGTGAATGAGGGCAAAGATGTCTGAGGTTGCATCCAGGTGATCATGAGAAGCGAGTTTTAATTTTCCATGGGGAATGCATTACTCCAGAGACTGGAAAAATGTGAAGATAGTTTATCACTACCTCCCCTCCAGGAATTGATTTCTGTATTATGTGCAGTTTGACTGAATTAGAATATTGTCATAGTAGATATTATTTTAATGCATGCCATGGATATCTCTCCAAATTAATAGG
The DNA here is from genome assembly GCA_028565335.1 of Limnodromus scolopaceus. Classification (NCBI taxonomy): domain Eukaryota; kingdom Metazoa; phylum Chordata; class Aves; order Charadriiformes; family Scolopacidae; genus Limnodromus; species Limnodromus scolopaceus. The sequence goes on from JAOXNO010000024.1 coordinate 9,695,346, forward strand.
CAATACTTTGTTTTGTTGAGATAATTCCTGTGAAAAGATACTATGCACCTAATCTCCCTTCAGTCATTTGAAACCGGTATTTTTCAGCATTCATTCTTCTGTAATGCCAAGTATTTTCAGTTGTCAGATGCCTGTGGAAAGTATTGTAATTCTTAGCAGGCAGCACCTACTGGAAGATGAGCTGACGATCCAGTGGAGTTTGCAGACTGTCTCATTAACTGCTCAGTCAAGCCCTGTGACCTTTTGTCTGTTGGACTTCTTTTATTTTCTTTTGTGCTGAAACTCATCAGAATAAAGATGAAACTTCTTTTAACTTTCTTTTAAACTACTTTTAACTATTCTTTTAGTTATCAACAGAAGCAGATTTCCTAATATATTAAAATGGTGCTGAATCATTTCAGTGTTTCTCAACTGTAGCTTCCTAAAAGCCATTTACATCAGAAATGTCAATTTAATGAGTTTTACTGAAGACACAGTAACTACTGAGAAAAAGGGAAGTGCCTCTGTGCTTACAGCTGGCAGTTGCCTGGAGGATTTTCTGGTAAAGTTTGATTTCCCTACAGAAATGAGATTGCCAGAATCACAAGACGGGATGTCTGAGCTCCTGGCTGTCCTTGTGCCCCTCTGGGAGCTGGCCGTCCAGCAGCCTTTTAGCTTTAATAGTTATGGGCCACTTAAAAGGCAAAGGAAACATATGAAATGGAGCCAATCCAGATGAAGAATGATGCCATTCATTCAGGGTGCCCATAATGGCATAACTGGAAGTTTGGAAGGTGACGTCTTGAATCCCACAGAAGGGAGGCTGACTCTACTCCATTCTGGTGAGACCCCACCTGGAATACTGCATCCAGCTCTGGAGTTCTCAGCAGAGGAAGGACATGGTTCTGTTGGAACGGGTCCAGCAGAGGGCCACGAAAATGATAAGAGGGCTGGAGCACCTCTGCTATGAGGACAGGCTCAGAGAGCTGGGGTTGTTCAGAAGGCTCTGGGGAGACCTTATAGCCCCTTCCAGTACCTGAAGAAGGCTACAGGGAGATGGGGAGGGACTCTTTATCGGGGAGGGGAGCGATAGGGCAAGGAGCAATAGCTTTAAACTGAATGTTTTAGATTAGATTGTAGGAAGAAGGTCTTTCCTGTGAGGGTGGTGAGACACTGGAACAGGTTGCCCAGAGAAGCTGTGGCTGCCCCATCCCTGGAGGGGTTC
>JAOXNO010000024.1:9696649-9699149 GCA_028565335.1 Limnodromus scolopaceus
GCCCCATCCCTGGAGGGGTTCAAGGCCAGGCTGGATGGGGCTTTGAGCAACCTGGTCTGCTGGGAGGTGTCCCTGCCTGTGGCAGACGGTTGGAATTAGATGATTCTAACCCAAACCATTATATGACTCTGTGACCCATGGCCACCATACTGGTATTGGATCAGAACCTCTCCCACTTATCAGAAGTATGGATGCACCCTACCTGATGGATGTTAGTGCTCTGATGTGCTAGATCCTACCCTCGTGCAGTCCTGGTACGAGGTTTGTATCAGAGTATTGCAATGAATTCTGAAGACCAAGTGTGTGAAACTCAATCCTACAGTGTAAAAATAGCAAATAATGGACATTTTTGGTTTGACAGGTGAGCAAAAAAGATAGTTTGGCAGGAAGCGTATGCAATTAAAGTTTTTATTCACAGTGTTCAGGTTTTTGAAGGAAAATATTTTTCTAAAGTAAAGTGTTGTGCTCAGTTCTCGCTTTTTTTTCCCAGTTTAAATTTGTAAACAAATGAATACTACTTTGATGCAAATCTAAGTAATTTGTTTCAAAATGGAATGCTTCTGCTTAACTTGAAAGTTATTTTTATTTTAACTCCCAAGACTTAGGATTCAAACTTTCTCTACACTTTTGTTGCTGAATTTAGTGATTAAATTAAACTTCAGATTCATAAATTATTTCCAGAAATGCTGCAAATGGGATCTCTCCCCCCCTGTGAATTTGGGGAAGCTACATATGCTGGTTGATTTTGATCAGCTCGTGTACCAAAGTGGTGGCACAGTCGGGGGAGGGAAGAACTGCACCTTATCTAACACATGTTTAAATACCTTGTAGGAAGATTATTAAACATGCCAGTTAATGACAGTTAAATGTTTTTCTCTCCCTAGTAAGCATTAGTCAGAACATCTCTAAGAATGTGATTTTTGTCCAGAATGGAATTTCATGTTAAAAATAAGAAATGAAAATCTCAAGACTCTGGCTGCCCTGAAACTGGGAGGGTGAGACACCAGTTCTTTTGGAGCTTTTATCACTATGCTATCACTTATACTGCTAAGCATGACTTTTTAAGATCTCCCCAGAAAGGTGGTTGGATTTGTCTTGGAGGTGTTAGCTGTTTAGATAATACAGCCCTACATTCTGGTTAGAATGTAGCATGTCTTGATCATCCTTGGCTCCCAAGGCATATTTATTCTGTGGGGTGAATGGTGAATACAGGAAACGGACTGCATGCTGTGTGTGATCTGCTGCTGCTGGTAATAGAGGAACAGTGCTTACTCTGTAACTGGAAACATGATTTTTTATTTTTTTTTATAGTGTTTATTTACTAAGTTAGGCTTAGGCTCTTGCCACCAAAAAAAAAAAAAAAAAATTCTGCATCAAATCTGTGAGATAGCACTTCAAAATAAATGCAGACCAATAATTTTTAATGTTCTTATTGCAAAGCAAAGTTAAGGCAAAATGTAATTGCTTTCTGGATTTCTATCTGAAGTTGCTTTGCAATACCTACTATGCTCTACTGGCTAAATAGAAGCAATGTTAATAGCATCTATGTTAAGGTACAGTCTACTGTAGGGGGTTGGAAACAGATGACATGGAAGAACAGAAGACAAAAATGCTTGGGGACTTGAAAACATAACATTAACCAATATGTTCTTATGCCTGCTTTTTGCATGCTCTGTCATTCGCTGGTCTCTTAAGTTCACACTGTTGTTATTTCCCTTATCTCTATATTTATAAATACGTTTGGGTTTTGTGCTGAAGGTATCGCAGACTAACTTATGCAGCTATGTTATGGAGACTCAATTGTTTATCAAAAATGTTGAAATTTGACATCCTCAGGTTTTCATACTTTCATCCTGATACCACACCAACACGTACAGATTTCCATTGAAATTTTGCTACCACTTACTATTAGCTAATCAAATAAATCCTGACTTCATGTAGCTGTAAACTCTGTACGCAGCATAGGTCAGCATATGTGTTCCTCTGTAGGACTTAAGGGGAAAACATAATCTCCATATATTTATGCTTGCTTTTCTGATGAGACAGAAAGCTTAACTTGTGCTATTTGTGTTTCTTGGTCACCTTCGTGATAAATTAAGAAAAATAACTTGTGTGGCACGCACTGGCTAGTAAAAGTACATCCTGGAAAAAACCCGTATTTATTTACTGATGTATGTTAACTGGCATCAGCGTGGCGCTGTGTGCGGGTTTGAATGAGGTAGACTCTTAAATGAGTAGCTTGTCGTTTTGATTTAAGACCTTAGACCAGAGCACTTGGAGATATCCAGGTTATTGATTCTTTTTGAGATGCCATGATTTTAGTGAGAGTCGGGAATGAAAAGAATCTGGGGTTTGATTGGAATAATGCTTTGGTTTACACATTCAGCTGAATGTTTGGTACTTAAATGCATCCTAGATTAGATTGTTGAAATAACATTAACACAATTGCTGATGCAGTATATTTTCTGAGTTTAATTATGCCTATGAAAATTCTATAAGA
>JAOXNO010000024.1:9704149-9722857 GCA_028565335.1 Limnodromus scolopaceus
CAGCACCTTTAGAATAAAAATATAGCCTTCAAATTAGAACAATACTTGTAGAGCACTCTCTGATCTTGGATATGTTAAAAAAAAAAAAAAAAATCCTTAGATTCCTAATTGGGATTTCAACATGGGAGATTTCAGCTGAAAATCCCTACCTCTTTAAGCATTTTACTGCTCTTCATGAAAGAGTGATTTATAATAAAAATGGCTAAGAGCTATTGGTGCTTTCTCCTTTTAATTGATCTCATTTGTGTTTATGAAAACCATGCTACGCAGTCATTTTGAAGCTGATGACCAAAGCGTTGTGGTTAGGGTAACGTATCTGGGTGAGGACAGTTTTCCCAATGGTTGTATATACGACACGTATATTTTGGTTTTTGTCCCATGTTTATTGAATGGGTAAAATTATAAAATATTACAGAACTTCCAGTAAAGTTGCAGCCTTTTTTCAAATCAACACCCTAAGTGCTCGGTTGGACGGCTGTGGTTATCTTTAGTACACTTGTGAAAGTTTAATGTATTTTAGACATAGTCATCTAATAATGAAACTGAAAGATTTTGATAAAATAGAACACTGGGCTTGACTCAGTGTTCATTGCAGTCTGCAGATATAATTAAAGTTATTACTATTATTGCCGGTATACAACATTGCTACTGTAGTTGCTTTTTCTTTACCTGATTGAAATTCTTTTGATATCCATAAACAATGGTCTTTACCTTTCCAGTTCAGCTGAAAAAGCCCACAATAACAGTGCCTTAAATATTACTTTCATACACTTACTAATGTAAATGAATTTAAGTTCATATACACATAGAATTGAAAATGACTTCTGATTTCTTCCAAACAAATGGCAAATGCAACACAAATATATTAGTCATTAGTCACCTGAATAGTCACTTTTCATTATGTGAAAATAGCGTTTGAAAAAATGTCTTCTGTGAACTTAGCAGTGATCCTTCAGTATCTTCATGGTCTCTTAACTCAGCTGTAACTTCTTGACAGTTGTGGTACATTATCACTAATGGTTACTGCCAGAAAAGTCAGTTACTAACACCTTGTCATTACAGGGATGTAAGGGACACTATGCTCCTTTCATCTGTTCAGGTTCTGAGCAGCTATCTCACATCAGCTTGAAGGACTCGGACTTTGAAGCGCGTGATACGCTCTTATATTGTTCAGAAGTAATAGGGTGTTTATTACAAACCGCTTCAGGGATTCTTAGATTGGTCAGGCAGGTGAATCTTCCATGCAGATGGGAAAAAGTCCCTTTTGCATCCTTGGTTTAGATCACAGTTAAAATTCAAGTTCCTAAAATCACGGAATACCTACAGTTGTTAAACGTTTCCTAATTGCTTTATGTTGAATCTTGCCAAACTATTTTCATTACCCTCCTCATTGTAGGCTTTGTCTTTATTGAGCCAACTTCCAAAATGTATTCAGCTCCAGTAGCTGATGTTTGTTTTCAAGGTTTATAAAATTGTCAAAGGATTATAACGAAAACCTTTGGAGCCTTAACATTTGTGCCATGTCTACCTAGAATCCACAAATGTCTAAATATAACAGGCTAAGATTTGAACACTGATGCTAAAGTGCTGGCACTACACTTTTTCTTTTTCTCCTTTCATCAGGAAAGCAGATGTTGAACATTTTTGATAGGTTGGATAATGTTGAAGCTGGAACTTTCACAACCATCCTTTCTGACAGCAGCTTTTGCTGTAAAGGTGCTGATTTTGCATTTCGAAAAACTTGTGGATTTGCCTTCCTTGACTTCATCTAATCTTATTTTCTTTGAGTTAAAATTCTTTGTGCTAAATTATACAGTAAATCTAAACAGGTAGGGGGTTAAGGATGACAAAGTACAAATTCAAAGTTTTTAGTAGAGTCTTTTTACATGGTTGCTCAGGAATGCAAGACAATTGAGTATGCACCATTGAACAATAAACTGCAACTTCATAAAGATAATGAATTCTCAGATTTCAAATAATCTGGTTTAGATTTTTTTTTCATATTTTTCACTATAGAAATTAGACAAAACCAAAACAATTTCTCCCCCTTCCCCAAACACTCTTCTTAACCTGTCCTTAGTTTCTCTTAGCTTTCAAACTTAGTTTACTCATTCTCTGGGCTTGATTTCAAAAAGTGTCCTTTGGATTTCTTCCAATAGGGAATTCTTTCACCCTGTGTGTGTTTTTCACATGTCCTGCTTTTTTCCTTTTTTTTTTTAAACAAATTTTGTTTTTAACTGCTTCCAAGAATAAAGTGTAACTAACATTCAAATCCTAACATGTTGTTCAACTTGTTCGTTATACATGCAAAATTCTGTTTGTTGTTGGAACGACACCACTGCTCCTTCAGGTACTTCAAACTGAGAAGTCCTGACCTTTTTTCCACACTAAAATAACCCAAAATATATTAATAATCCTAAATGTATTCTATATGTGATTTCATTGCAAATACAGAAAAAAAAAATCAAAGCAACCATACCTTCCTGAATTGGTGTGGTGCTGAAAAGTTTGTCTAAAATGCTCTTCAATATTGTGTGCAAGGTGTCAAATGATTTCAGTAATCATAAATAAACTGAAAGAAAATGGCACTGCAGGAACAAGACTTGTACAAAGAACACTAAGAGAACGTACCCCAAACTGGGTCCCTTTAATGTTATTTTGGCCTTCTGCTTGCCTACTTGATTCTCACAAAGTGATGCCCAACTAGATTCACCGGAAAAGCTGTTTTCCAGTCAGTACTAAATAAAACCACAGTCCTACAAACTTGCATATATTTGACATTTCTTCTAGTATAAAATATTTACAGGCTAATGTCAAAAAGCCCAAAGTTAAATTTCAAATTGCTATGTGTTGTTCTAAAAAAGCTAATATTTTAACTAACACAATTAAGGTTAAAAAAACACCAAATAAAAAAATAAAACATGCAAGACCACCCCACCCCCAAACAATAAAAGCGGTAGAAAGTATAGACGTCATTATGTTGGGAATAAAAATGTTTATGATGTACATCATCACATGAATGAATTGAGATAAACAAAGAAAAGCTTTCTGTTAAGCAGCTCTTACTCTATAGTACTCAAAACTGATAGTCAGGTACAGATTGAGTTAAGCTTTATCTCCCAAATCCCAAATTTGCCTCCAGACTTTTTTTCCCATGCAGAAGGTATGTCTGGATAGCAGTTGAAGATTTTGTACGCACATCTGAGAATGCATCACGTATGTTGTGTACAAACTGATCCTCAAATACCTGAGGTGTGAATCTGAAGCAGCTTTGTCAACTGTGTATCTGTACAGTAAATCAGTGCTCAAGCGCATTGATTTCACAGTGTATTCAGAGATTGTGTCGGTTCAGTGGGCTCAGCGCTTCCGAGTTCAAGGCAAAACCAATCTATGGCTCTACCAAAACTATGCAATATTTGAGTTATAAACCATCAAGATCACAATCTCTCAAACTGTGCCACCTATAAGAAAGCTCTAGATGTTTCATTACAAAGGTTATGGTGACAGCAGTAGCGTTGTGTCCATTTTTGGAGCTGCCAAAGATCATTCTGTTCCTTTTTCTCCTCACCCTGTGGAATAACTGTAACTTCACTGTCTGTTCAGAATATTGGAGTAGGACTGAAGTAGGGAATGTGGGATTAAGCACTAGATGGACATGAAGTAAGGAGGAGAGAGATGCAGTAAATAGAGAGCCAAGCAGCTGATGAGCAGGTTTGGAGCAGGTTGTAGAAAGGTGGGAGAATTCAAATTTGGGAGGCTGTAGGAGATGCATAGTTGTGGTTGAGCTTGAAGAGGTAAGATTTGCCCCAGTGAATGGGAAGACAGGGTGGATGGGTTGGTTTTTGGTTTTTTTTTGTTTGTTTGTTTTGTTTTTTTGAAGGACTTTGGCCTGGGAAACTGAAGGATGTCCTCAGGAGAATCCTTCTGCCATGGTTTCCTCTGGCACTAATACCCCCAGAAAGTGAGGCCTGAGCAAATTATATTTGAGAATCTGAAATCTATATTTGAGTAGAGTTCCATCTTTCTTGTTGTCTCTAATTAGTATGTAGGGCTTTTCTTTATATGTGTATTGTTAATACATTTTAAAATAAAATCCTGTTCATTTATTTAAACATCTTAAAAAATAACAGTAGTTTCCAATCAGTATTGTGAAGAACCTTCTTTAATCCTGTAATGTCTAATATTGTTGTCACTTTCATAGCAAAATATCCATTGTATTTTTTATTCCCCAAACTTTTTTGCCGTCGTTTAATTCAATCTGTCACCACTTAGATAATTTATGACTGATTAGGACCTATCTTGCTCTGGTTTCCTCTACAAATGAAACCACTATGTTGTCTAATAGCATGAGCGTCTGACGGACTCTCTTCTGTAGATCTCATTTTCAGATGTGGTATGACCAATGAGACGGTTTTGTCATAACATTTTTTCTGGAATAAGATCATTTTGGCTGTCCTGGATCTGTTCTGAGGGGGTTATTAGTTTGTTTAGCTTTAGTTATTTATTTGTTTTTAGATCTAGCAATCCATTTGGTAGACCAGTCTTGCTGAATAGCAGTATTCCAAAACATTTCAGTACCCAAATTATGCGTTTCCTAGGATGAGGAATGTAGTATTTCTAAATAATGTTTTTGCTGTTTTTCATTGTCGTTGTCAAGACCATACTGCTTATACTTAAAACCATGTTGCAAATAATTTTCAAAATGCTGTTTTAATGAAATGCGGATATATGCAATTTATGTGTTCATTTTGTCATGCTTTGGGGACAGTCGTACAGAAACCTATTGCAAAATGATATAGGTGTTTCTATGACAAAGTTAGAGTTGGTTTCAGGGAAGTTTTCCTGTGATCCATGCTGACAAATATTTGAAAGTCAAGTGAAACAGAAGACTGAAGTGTTTGGCTTTGTTTCTTCAGCAGCATAACGAGACCTAATGGTAAAAAGCATTGCCATGATGCTGGCAGAATTGCAGAGTCTGCAGTAGGTCTTTGCCCGAGATGGGAAATAAGTTTAGAGTGGCACTAATTCTGCGTGCCATAGTTTGTGTGCCGTTGCCAGAGTCACTTGACTGGCTCAGTAAAAGCACACGGGACAGATTGTAAACTCCTCAGTGCAGAGATTGTCTCGCTTTTTACAGAACCCCACTACGACTTTGGCCTTCTGGCAATGTCAGAAGGTAACAATGATGATGGAAAAATAAATGTATTGGAGATCAGGCATTTTATTTCTGGATACAGAGAATTAGATCTAGTCTAAAAATAACAGTATTCCACTAAAACTTTGTGTAGATACTTAATACAGGAATTTATACTTTGAAGGTACAAACTCCTTTATGCCATGGAGACTTATATAATATTTTTTGTTTTCCACACTGGTGGACAGAGGCACGGGAGATCAACACTCGCATCGTTGTGAGAAATGGTGAGAGGATTAAGATAAAGATAAGAAAATTTATGCCTTTCAGGTCTATCCCAAGTCCCATAAAACTGCAGGTACATTTTCAAGTACAGAACTTGAATAATCTTTTTCTAAATACTATATCCCCAAAACCTTTGAGACGTAACTTTGAGCAAGGAAGAGGAGAGGCCCTTTGTGAAAGGGGAGAATGTTTAGAGACCCCATCCTTTTGTAAGAGGAAGAGTGATGTATTTTGTAGTGATGGTTTTGGATGACAAAATTATCTTCGTTTTAGTATCTTCATTAAAGTTGAACAAAATATAGTTTAAGTTTTGGGAATGATGAAATGGAGGAAAACAGTCAGGAGAGAATAAAATCCCCACTGAAAAAAAGTCAGCCTAATTTAATTAGATTAGTGTAGCCTTTAATTACATCTCTGTTTCTCACCCTATTACATGTTGTAAATAATCTGTGATGCTCTGAGGGCTTGGGATTTTCTAAAGCTGCCATAAACCAGCTCTCTGGCTGCGTCTTGAAGTTTTGATCAAGGGGTGTCATCATTAACTGAACATTGGAAAAACCTCTGTCAAAAGTATTGCCATGATTTATTGGAAAGTTAACTAGATAACTAAGTTGCTTAGCTAACTGAAGGTAACTAACGGTTGTGAGTAGAATCTTTGCCAAATCTTAGGTATGTGTAGGTTTAGTGTAGCTATGACATGCATCGTTCCATGGCTGCTGGTAGGGGTTTAGGTGATCAGCATCACGTTGCATTATTAAAATGAATATTTGCAGGTTCATTAAATAATTCAAATCTAAAGGAAGTCAGAAGTCACAGTTATCTTGTTTATGGAAGGCTAACAGCTAACTGGCTGTTTAAAAAGTTAATTTCTATGTGTATAATTTCTATTAGTTGAAAAACAAAATTTTTGTATTACTTGTATTTGGTTGTATGGGAAGTTAAGTTCTGACCCAGTGAAGTGCTGAAAGCTAGAATGCTTGTGCAGATCCGGAGCCCAAACTAGGCTTTTTCAAGTTGCTTGCCACCACACAAAATACAAAGATTTTACGTAAATTATATACTTGACCTTCCCCAGATTTTAAGAGGACAAAGTCTGAGTCTAATGGTAAGATCAACATAAGCCTCAATAGGCCATCGGTTTTAGTGAAATAAGGAAATAAGTGATGTGGGTCTCATCACGTCTTTGACTTCCCAACCCATTTTACTGGGTGGGTAAATTGAGGACGGCCTCTGTCATGAGTGTACAAGCTGGGACTAAACTTGTGTATTTGGAACTATGTCAGGACATAGTGACTCTTCTGCCAGTGAATGTTCACGTCTCCTCTTTGTTTTCTTTTTTTTTAATTACACTAACTTGAATGTCGCTACTGTCTTTAGTTATATTCTATATGTATGTATTGAAACAATCTATTTGGATCCCTTCAGAGTGGCTCTTGATGTAAATTAGTGGATTTTTGTTAGATGGAAGAAACGTTTTTTGGAAAGAAGAATAAAACCGCCTAACGCCGAGTAGAAATGGAGCTTTTTCAAAAACCGCAGAAAGTTCTGATTGGAACAGGGTGTTTAAGAAGCTTTGTTTCTAACTGAAAAGACTAAAATGATGAATTCATTTAAAAATTTTGAGCAGTATATCCCAAAACGATTTAGAATTCCCCATTCCTGTTGGCTAAAGCTGTTCATTAATACTACAGGTTCAATGCGACTACTTCTCTTGAGGAAATTTTTTTCTTTTATAATACTGTTTAAAGATCAGCGAAGGTGCATGTCTTCAAAGAATATAAGTATCATTTTCTGCAAATTTCACTGAATTTCACTGAATTTTTTAGAGTTGGAAGGAACCATAGAGATCATCTAATCCAACTCCCCTGCTGAAGCAGGATTGCCCAGAGCTAGAGCATGTTACTCAGGACGGCATCCAGGCGGGTCTTGAAAATCTCCAAAGAAGGAGACTCCACGACTTCCCTGGGCAGCCTGTTCCAGGGCTCTGTCACCCTCACCGTAAAGAAGTTTTTTCTCATATTTGAGTGGAACCTCCAATGTTCCAACTTATTTCTAGCTTCCTCTGATTCCTTTCTAATGAACTTGGTGGTTTTTTTCAGTTTGGTGCTTTTTTAGATTTTTATGTTTACTGACTGCTTTCGACTCTGAAAACAGTCTGTACTTAAGAAAACTCATGCTTGAATTCTAATGTAAATTTGGTATCATCAGCTCTCTACAGCTGTTCTAATTCTGACATCCTCCATCTGCCTCTAAAATCACAATTTCTGCATCTGCACTGCCTTGCCTGGTACACTATTTCTTTTTGTTTTCCATTAATTATTAATCTTACTTCTTTTCTTCCATGCAATCTTTAGCTTGCTGATTTTGTTTCTCACTTATTCTGTTATCTTTCCACTCTCGGGTATTTTATTTTGCATATGAAAAATACATAGTCTCTGGAAAGGGAATACCTTAATCACTGTATTTAATATCTGTAGCAAGATGACTCCTGGAAAAGGTCTGGCTAACTTTCTCCCTAGGCATCTGTGGGCTTAGGGTCTTCTCCTGAGTGACTCAGGAGAACAGAATTGCAGGATAGCGGATTCATAAATCTTGTGTTGCTAAGACAAGCAGAGAAGCTGATGTGTTAATGTGTAAGGAACCGTTTCAATGCTCAAGGAAGCAAAAGAAAAAAAAAAAGCTACTGATAAAATGTGCAGTTTTGCCAACACTGTGATGGAGATGTCTCTGTTGTTCAACTGGTGACTTCATTACTGAAGGTCAAGGGCATTTTGTTCATGTAATATCAACATAATTTTGAGAAAGTACTTGCTGGTACAGGATTTAAAGAAAAAAAGACATAATTTGTAGTGAGAAGACAAGCACTAAATTGTGTGTGTTTTGGAGCTGGAAAATGTGTGCTTCATCTGAAGAAGCTATATGAAGTAAATGTAGAAGCGAGGAGAGGATATTTCTCAATTCATCCATCTCTCCTTTTTGAAAAGGTCAAGTTTTGGCATTACACCTCTTCTGCATTTGTATGCATAGAATGATAACGTGCTTGGAAATACTGTTTTGCTAAAAAAGCAGTCTGGTTTTTATGAGTTATTACATGGTAATTTATAACATCTTTTTATTCATAAACATGTTTCAAGTGACAACTGGGGGGGGATGCTTTTAAAATAAGTTTTCTCAATTGTACGAGCGTTATGTGGAAAAAGGACAACCCCCAGGAAAGTGTAGGAAAAAATAAGGAATACTAGTGGGGAAGAGATTTCCTTTTACAATAATGACTAGTTCTGTGAGCTGCTAAAGGTCTGTCTCAGTCCTTCATTTATCAAAGTAGCTATGTATCTTTGATCTCTGCTTTGTGATAGTCTTTTAGGTACAGATGAGTGTAAGTCATCCCTGTATACAACAGGGCACCTATTGGGCATTCTGTGGAGGCTCAGAATGATCGGAAACCGTGACTCCAGATTTTTATGCTCTTATGCAGTATTACACTGTAATTACAAGAATAACTCCAATTCCCACATTGAAAATCTCTGTATTCATATGAAACAACATATAGGACATGGATCTGCTTGGGCTTATAATAAGAATAGGTTAAAAAAAGTTACCTACAAAAGGTTGAACGTAATTAAATTAAACTTAATATTTGAAGCATCTATTTAAAATACAACATAGAAAGGAGCAATCTATACCAATGAGAAAAAGAAATAGCTGTTGTAAGCAAAGTCAAAATATTATGCTTTGACAAGTTATTAACTTTAGTAACCACAAGCTTGTAAGGGCTTGCTAAGTTGCGGGATTTAACACTTAGCTTGAAAGCCATGTGGTACTTCAAATTTATATTAACCTCGGTGACCTACCCAGCCAGATCCTTTAATCCTTCTCCAGTCCCAGCACTATGAAAATGCCCGCTGCCTCTTGGATTCATTGATGGTATTTACAGCCATGGCCTTAAACACTAACGTGTTCTGTAAATTCTGTGCTTGTAGACAGAGCTGTGTGCAAAGATCTTTATTTGTGCCATTATTTTTATAGGGTATTTTATAAATTTAAGTTTTATACCTTGACCTCCAAATCTTTTTTTATGATTACAGTTAATTTTACTTGCTTTCCCCTGAAAACCTTCATAACTTTAGCTTTTCCTACAAGGCTATGCCTGTTTACCAATAATTTCCATTTGTTTAATGTCCTCTACTAGCATCGTTGAAACCTGGAATAGGACTTTTTCCCTTTATCAGACCTTTGCAATCATCATAACATTGAGTGCATCAAAAGTGAAAGGGAATCACAGAATTCATGTTCTAATGAACTTAGGAATGATAAATTCCAGCCTCCTCGTCTTTCCACTTGTCCAGGGGGGTTACCTGGGGCATGACCAAATGAATAAATAAATAGCAGATTTCTGTGTATAACACAGTGAATGCTTATGAAAATCTACTTATTTATAAACAATATACGTTTCAAGCAGAGAGGAACTGAGAGGCAGCCTGAATCAAAAATTTGAATACTAACCATGAACTGTTTTATTGGTAGTGGAGCATGGATTTTTTGCACATTAAATTTCTATTGTAATTGATGTTTATCATGTTTTAATTTTTTTGATTTGTTTCATTTCAGTGAAATACAGAGATAATTTAGAAGAACCGCTGGGCTTCTGTTTAAAATACTGGAGTTGTACTGTTGTAGACTTCCTCTAGGCTTTGCTAACCTATAGTCAAAACCAATCAAGGAGTTAGAGTATCTAAACAGAACTATGCAAGAATTTGAAAGGGGGGGAAGTGATTTTTTTAAAATTATTTTTTTAAGCAAAATCAGGTCACACTTGTGCTGTCATAGATTTTATTCATTCATTCACTGTCATCAGCTTATTCATAGAATCACAGAATGGTTAGAGTTGGAAGGGACCTTAAAGATCATCCAGTTCCAACCCCCCTGCCATGGGCAGGGACATGTGCCACCAGATCAGGTTGCTTAAAGCCCCATCCAGCCTGGTGTTGAACACCTCCAGGGATAGGGTGGTCTGACCTGGATTTCCAGTGCTCAGCACAGAGACCAGGGAGTGCTGGATTTGAAGTGCTCACTGCAGCTCTTGGGCTCCTGTTGCTGGGAATGGCAAACCAGTCTTTCTACTGATTCTTTGTACTCATATTTGTAGCTCAGCAGTTGTTATGGGGGTATGGTACTTCGTTTCAGGTTTTTTGGCTTATTTTAGTCTCTGTAGCTCTTTAAAAAAAAAAAAAAGGAGCGGCAACCCCTGCCTCTATTTTGTGTGGAAGGTGGGTGTGCAAGGTGTACCTCCTTGGCACATGTGACACCCTGCAATGGTGTTGCCATCTTCCTGTTGTGAGACTGCAGTCTTTTGCTGAAGGGTTGTCTGTGCCATGTTCCTGTCAGAGCACAGCCGTTCTCGTCTTGGCATAAATGGCTTTTTCTCAATTTTGCAGCTGGTAATGGTGTTCTGGGAGTGGTTTCCCAGAAATGGTGTTCTTTGTTAACCACGCAGTCTGTTCTTCTAACCCTTGTTCTGGTACTTATGCTGCTGCTTTCTTGCATGCACATTTTCATTTGTATTTCATTCATAACAGTCTTAGTCCTGTTACAAATCTATTAAAAATGTGATAGTTACCTAAATCCCTCTGAAGTCCCAACTTGCAATCATGAAATCTGCAAGTCAGCTCGTTTCCATCCGTGGAGGTGCCTAGAGATGTTGGAAGTTGACTTCAAGTTCTCTGTAAAGATGTTTTTTCCTGAGTGCTTACACAAGTTTCTATGCTTAGATCTTAATTCTGACATGTTTGAAGAGCTTGTGAAGTACTTGATGCATACGTATGACTGAAATTAAGAGACTCAGCCTGCCTTTCACCCTCCTGCTCTGAAAGGTGTGATTCAATAGGCTTTGCAGTAAGAGTGCCTTCTCACAGCTTAGCGACAGGCGCTTCCTATGAAGCATTGGCAGAACCAGTGATGCTGTGTTCGGAATGTGGGAAACAAGGTTTGGTTCTTCAAGAGAATAAAAATTTCTCTTCTACCTTCTTGGGTGAGTATAGTCAGCACTAGTGTTATTTTCTGTCTGTCTGTCCTGCTGAAGCCATGGTGCTGTGTGGAATTCAGGTTCATTAGGCTAATACAGTGCTAGAAAAAGTATGACTAATGGCCAAGACCATGAGGACAGAGAAACTTGTTTTCAGGGCTGGTTCTGTCTTTTGCCTGGTGACTTTCCTGTAAGTATTAAGCTTTAATGCTCACCCATCTGTATTATTTCTCTCTTGACTTGGCTGTATGTAGTTGCATACAAAATGTTCTGACTTGAGGTAACTGCTTTGAGGTTAACATCCTGGGAGACTTTTTCTTTTAAGATGTCTGCTATAGCACACGCTGTTTTTTGAATGGCACATTTTTTCCATCTATGAAATAAAGAAGAAATAATACAGTTTATGTGAAATGCTTCTTGATAGCTAAAATTATTCACGGTCTTGTGATTTTTCTGCGTTAACCATCAGGAATAACTGTAGGACAGCTAAAGAATAGCTGTTTTCACAAGCAGGCCCCATTTACCAAAATAATTCCACATGCTGCAATGCAATATTAATATTCAAAACAAAAAATAACCTGAATGGAAATAAAATCATCCTCACATTTAGTTGACATAAATATATAACTCTACTTTGCTCCTGCCCACAATATCTAGCTGTGATTGGAAATCCTCTTGAAATTGCTTAGTATTAGTGAAAGAAAAGTACTAGCTGTCATTCACCTGGTTTACATGTTTTTGTTAGACATAATATGAAGATGTCAGATATTTATTTCTGTGCAATATCGGTTTTATTCGTGTTGACATTACATGGTGGTTCTGCCTTGCATTCCTCTTGTTGCAAGAGTTTTGGGCCCCATTTGAACAGCTAATATATTCTCTGATAGAACTTGACATATACTGACTCTATCTCAGTCTTGGATGAAGAAACAGGGAAGGATCTTTGAGATACACGTACAGCCTCTCTATTCACTCTATTAGAAATCAGCTGTGTAAAACGTTGAGCACCTCCGATTTGTCTGATTTAAGTGGGTGTGCAAATGGAGCTTTGTAAATCTTCTACCACCAAGCAAGCTGAATACTCAAAGTTAAGTACAAACCTTACAAACCGTTTTTTTTTTCCCTTGCGGTTTTATTTGTACAATCACTAAGTAGCTAAATTTTAAACACTTTTTTGAAACAAAGTCATAATTTACTTTATTCCAAGTAAAGACCTTTGCTTGTATCGTTCTTTAATGCTAATTTACTTTTCCCAGACAATGCTATGCTAAATTTGCAAATAGTTTCAGCTGGTCTGAGATCACTTTGGATGAATGCATCAACACCTTCAGTCATCTTAAATAAGTGCCTTAGCTTCTTTTATTCTTGTATTATTTTTGTTTGTGCTGCTGTGAACTAGAACAATAATATTAATATTGCATGTCCACATTCGCCTCTGGTTATTTATGCTTTTTTACAATTGAAGAGTAAGTGTGCCAAGCAAAGCCACTGGATTTCTGCCAAATAAATGGCCCGACAAAGAATTACAAAGCCAATAATAAATGGAACCTCAAATTAAATTCAAGGAAAGTGACATGGGCCCAATAATCCAAACAGTGGGACAGTGTAAGAAATGTCCATCATCTCAGAATTATACAGATGGTGCTACGGGGTGTGACAACAACAGACAGGAGCACTCGCAGACCCACTGCACATTTCAGTGGGAACATTTCCAAAGAAGAGGTGAATATAAAAGGTATTACCTTAAAATTTTATCTAATTTTATGTATTGAAACCATATGGTCTATATTTGCTTCAAGTTCCAGTTTCGTAATGGTCCCTGCTAATATGTTTTTTCAGTTCTCCTTTGCTCACTGTAGGTAATCTAGGTTCATTTAAAGTTTGAAGCACTTGCAGTTTGTGTTTAGTCCTGTTAAGAAAAATAATTTCAGAGTCTGTAATTTGTCACTCTCCAAAAAAACCCCAAAGGTAAAATACACTTCTGCAGCCTGCTTGTTCTGCTCCTTTTTACCCACTAATTGTGGAATCAAGAAGATCAGCTATGATATTCATAAATGATTCCTTTTTCAACATTTTAATTCTTGTAGTCTGAGATTGCACCCGTTGAAATGGATGGATTTATTTTTTTTATGAAGTGGTGTTTTATTTAATGTGAGCAAGAGCATCGGCTGTCTGAACAGATATCGATAGAGGGTCATTTTTCTTGAATGACCAATGTGTTTCTAGCATCTTAACGCTTGTCTGTTGAAGGGTGAAAGACTGCTATAGAAGAAGAATAAAATACATTTGTAGATGATGGGTTCTATATATTGAAGTAATGACTCTTTGAATCTTGACCTGAAGAGGTTTTCAGCTGATTATTTCTTTCCCCGTTATACTGGTTTTCTCTTTCTGACTGTTGAATAAATATTGTAGGAAGTTTTCAGGTTGTAAAGAAGGATTTTGTTTCTCTTAGTGTGTTTTAGCTTGTTTTTTGTGGATTTTTTTTTTTAAGCTGTGAAAGGTTTCTTTCATGCTTCTACTGTTAAATGTTGAATACTCAAATGCATACAAAGCAAATCTGAGGGTTCATCTGGCTTCCTGGGATCAAAGCAACCTTTTTTCAAATATTAGATTATACTACATTTCTGCAGATGTCACAGAAACTACTGGCTATTAGAAGGATAGCAGGTTCCAGTGGAGTTAATGTCAAAATCTTAGCCTGAGTGTTTAAAAAATTGCCTGTTTATATTTTTGAATGGTCAAAACAGCACAGGTATGTATTCCTCCAAGCATATCATATTGTTTCCTATTTATACTCCTGCTATTTACATTGAAAATATGTATGTCTTTCCTCGTAATTTACTTTCTATGATTCCTGTATTTGTAATATTCTTTTTATTTTTAACTTCTTAAACTTAGCGTCTTAGGAAGACTAGCTGAGTTCTATTCTTTCCTTCAAAACAAGATAAAATCTGTCAGTACTTTCTCTATTAATATTTCATAATAGCTCCTTGCTTCCTGGGTTATATTTGCACAGCACAGCTCTTCTTTACCTACGTGATCTGTGGATTATGAGGTTATAGATGGAAGTGGTAGCAAGGTACCTAACTACAGCTGGTTTTCTGTGAGGTAATTTGCTGTCATTGTGATGGGATCGTGTGAACCAAAAGACCTAAGAATTCAAAAGCTGACATCCAGAAAAGCTGGTGGTTTTACTGTCTGTGCCTCTGTCCACCTGTGGAAGGGACTCCTGGATCAGTTGTTGGGACATCTGCTGGAAATGAAGGTGGAACCAGAATCACATCCGTTTGCCTCCACTAATTTTTGAGCTATATCTGTCTCTTCTCTCTTCCCTTTTTTCTGACACTTGGCTATAGCTGTGGTAGTCGAAAGACTTGACAAGAAGACTGTCCTCCCTGCAAACCTATGCTGTCTTGTATTTCTCTATTGGTTTCTTACAGCTTTGTGTGGTATTGGATTTATCTCACGACTATTTGTATTTACCTGTTCATTTTCTTCTGCTGTTGAAACATTTTCCATTGAAATATCCTGATTTGAAATATTTTAAAGCTAGAGTGGCTTTGAGGTATCACTGGAATTATGCAGTTGTTCTTGTGGTAGCTTCTTGGCTGAACCACTGCACCTGTAATTTCATATCAGATGCCTCTAGTGTCATGGAGCTTAGTCAGGGTTGAGGAATGAGGTAACTCACGGGTAATATGTCTGAAAAATGTATTTCTTAAGAAAAAACTTGGACTAGAACTAGCTGAAATACAGTTTTCTTGAGGTGTTTCATGAAGATCCCAGTTAAAATATCACCTCACTTGAAATATGGTAATTTTGTTTTGCATAGCAAATAAAAGCAATTTCTTGTTTGCATAAGGCCAACTTGAAGGACACATTGTGTGATTTTAAACACTTTTTTTTTATTTTAAAACCTAGCAAAAATATGAACTGTCATTCTACAAGGAAACATCGTTATTTAGGAAAGACAAGGTTGGTGTAGAGATGGCATACAAATTAACCAACATGATTTTTTTAAATAGTTATCTGTATGGAACTAAAAATTAATCTTTTGGAGGGAGGCCCATTTACAAAGAAAAGCACTTGAGAGAAAGTAGTGATTTTTAATGGTGTATGGCAAGTGTGGAGCCTCCAGACCACAGCGGGAACATGGCTTGTGTCTTTTTTTCTTTTCCCTTTTTGTTATCAATATGTTGGATATCATGCTGAAGATGAAAGATAAGGATGAAAAGTTTGATATTTTAATTTCAAGTGAAATTATGAGACTTAACAAAAAACACATGATAACTGTAGTGCGCGCTCATTGGTGGCTGCTCTCTTTTACTGAAGTTAAGCTTGTGGCTTATTCTGTCCTTCAGTAAGAGCAGAATTCCTTAACTAATTTCAGTAATCTGTTTTTTCAGATGAGAAATACTCTTTCTGTGAGCTTCGTGCCTTACTGAATCTGAGGAACATGAGCACTGTTAATAAAGTAGCTTTTATTTATTTTGTCTATGCATTTAACATCTGATGTTTACCTCACAAAGCCTTAAAGTCCCTGTGAAAAAAAAAACAAAACAAATAATTTGTTTAAAGAAGTAAAAAAGAGAATGAAGATCTATTGAACTATCCCTCCTTCCCCAGTTATGCAAATTCATATCATAAAAATAATGATCTTTTCAAATATTCTTTGCAATCTGTGCGGTACTTTTCTCTAACAGTAACCTTGGAGGTGACAGTAAAATCTACTTATTGAATGTTTGGTTACTCATTGTAAAACACCAGAAAATATGGAAGTGTTTTAGTTGGTCTCTAGGGATGTTACTAATCCTTTAAAACACCTCCCAAGCATAATATGTTATTGGTTTATATAGAATTTTGTAATCCTAAAATGCAGAGTCTAACATTCTTTTTTGTTTTCAACTTATTGCTAACATTCAACATAGCAGACAGAGCAGATTGATGAGAAAGGTGGTGCAGGACTGAGCTGTAAAAAAGAATGCACAGAGCTACCTGGGACTTGTACACTCTCACTGATGGATACGTTAATTATGAATTTGCTGATTAAGTAGTTTGGCATATAGACCACATATCGCTCCAGGATAGTTTTATTTAAAATGTTCAGAGATGGTGGTATTTGTGCATTTTACATCATTCCATAGTTAATAGAGTGAAATCTCAGGCTGTTTTAGGCAACTTTTAAGAAGGAGTAGTATGAAGAGTATCTAGCATTTTCAGCAATATTTACTTGACAGGTATAACTAGCATTACTACACTTCAGTATTTCCAAGGGAAGCATTTTAACCGTACCATAGTGAAAAACGAAGGGGAAAAATCATGTTAATTGGAAGGGAATTAATGTATATTCTGCTTCATTGGATTTGGTGTATCTAAAGACAGGAAGCTCAGTGGCATTAAATATATAGTGGAATAGAAATGAAAATCTAGACTGAGGCTTTTTAATAACATGTGTATCTGTATTTAATGAAGAATAAATGTAATACTAAAATGCAAATAGTAATTCTAATTAGAATTAGATTTGTGTCAGTGAAACTCTCCTGTCTCTCACAAGGTAACTCATGATTTAAGGTAACATAAGAAGAGGGGGCCCTCTGTCATATTATTCTGCTTTTTAACATTATTGGAGTGAAAGTTGTGTAGCATAAAGAGTTTTCTCAGTTGGAGGGGAGACTTTATCAGCAGACAGTGAAATAATAAATTATATCCGAATTCTTTCCTGTTCAAACTTACAGGTTTTGACAATAATTTGTTCTAAAGGTGGCCTAGTTAAAATTTCACCATGTGTCTATTTAGAAGAGAGGGAAAGATGTTGTTTTATTTAATCAATGAGAGTTTTTTCTTTCCATGAAAGCAGGTGGAGTCTCATAATATGTTTTAAAGATGTTGCTCTTCATTGATCCTGTTTTTATGTGAAGAGTACATCTGCGAGCGTGTGCTGAAACAATGACAGATCTTGGACAATTCAGGTTCTTAAAGGTAGAGGAGAAAGCATGGCAGCTCTTGTTTGTAACTGACATTTTTGTTAATAACACCTTCAACTGATGACCACGTAGTGCTCCTTAAATATGTATGCAAAGCATACTGGTAGCTAATTATTTAAGATTGCTATTATATTCACCTAGGCAGAGGACATTCATATTTCCTAGAATACATTAGAGTTGTCTTACGTATAGGAGTATCTGTGCTTTAATATATCCATCCAACGCTGCAAATTTGATAGACAAATGAGTAGTAGGGATTCTGCCTTTAAATGTCTTGAAGGTTGAACATAACATCTAAAATTTGGCCCATAAGCCCTTCCTACATCACTAATAACTTTTTAATTAAAGGAAAGTTTGAGGATGGAAAAGTAGACCTTTGAGGGTAAAGAACTGCCAAATTTAGCGTTGTTTCTCTTGTAAATGCAATCTGTGTGGTGGAGGAAAGGTCTTAAATATATATGTGTATGTGACAGTCATAAAGGATGGCAATAAAAAACTCACTTTAGAAACTGCAAATGTGGAATTTCCCAACTCTGAGGTATTTATTTGGTAAACTAAACAATCTTTTGATGTAACATTTTTGTTTGTTGTTGTAGATGTAACATTCTTAATGCCTTTAATTTTTTTCTTGGAAAAAAAGTGAGGAAAAGTGCATTTGATTCAAGTATAACAACTTATTCCACTCCACAACCTACTTTAATTATGCATCATTAGTCAGTCGTTCCCTGCTGGTGGTTCAAAGACTTGTAGCTGGAAGCAGTAGAGGGCTGTTATCAGTTATACAGGAGAAGCTGCTGCTGTAGAGTGCCAAAAGGATACGTTAACTATATTTGACCTGCACAGACTATTCCTTTTCCTTCCTTTTTTTTTTTTTTTCTTGAATTCTTTTTACTACTCTCCTGATTTTGGAGAGCTTCTGTTCCATATAATACATGCAGGAGGAAGGAGGAGGAGTTTGAGGCTTTGTGAGGAAGAATATGGCATGGGGAAGCAGTTCAGCATTGCTTGCTTTACTTTGTGGTAGTGGCTTTTCCTTCCTGAATTCTTGCTACAAAAGTAGTAATTTACAGGCATTTTGCTGCAAGCTGTTCCTGCTGATCTTTTAGCCATAGTGTGGAATCAGGCCTGCAGAATGTTGTCCTGGGTCGAGAGACTAACTTTTCTTCTAATACTGGGGAAAATTGCACTTTTAGAAGACTTTAATGTCTGAATTTGTGAAAATATTTACTTTATAGCCAGCCAGGCTCTGTGGGATTCAAGGTTAGTGTTTTCGAGCCTTG
>JAOXNO010000024.1:9722957-9758505 GCA_028565335.1 Limnodromus scolopaceus
CTTGTGTTTCTTTGTGTTCCCCGATTCCCCTTTCCGGGTGGGGAGGGGTCATTGGGTGATAGAATAATTGTCTAAACAACAATAGATTGTTATGGGTTTTCTCAAACCATAACAAATGCTCATTCCCTTACTAGTTTAGCAACTGCCAAATTTGAAATGAACAGTGCTTTTTAACTGGCTAGATATGGGCCAAAGACAAAGGAATTGTCCACTTCCAGGGATTTGGAATAATTTGGAATATAAATTCCTCTGAATTTATAAAGCTTAGTGCAAGTGTAAGCTCTGAGAAAAATATCAGAGCTTATTAAACTAAAAAAATAAAATTAATAAAAAAAGACAAGGGTAGAAACTGTTTGTCAGATTTAACACTGGGTTTTTCAAGAGATCCGTATATATTTACAGCATAAATATAAACTTGACCCTATTATTTTAAATGTTTTATTTAAAATTCTAAAGTTTAGTATTCATTTTTTAAAAGAATCAGTGTTCGGTGTTTAAACTATTTATTACTGTCATAGAAATTACAAGGAATACATTTGGAATAGTCCAAATGCACAACAAATGTACAATTGAATCTGGTACCCTTTTGATATGAACACTAGACCTCCTGACTCTTATTATGACTCTTCATATTTAGATCATGGTCATGGAGTCAGTTTTATAAAAACACTGCTATTTCCATACAAATGCTACTGAAATATAATATATTTGGTTTTTATGATTATTGGCAATTTCCGTGTGTAATGGCATAACTGATTTTATTTAAATGTAAGATCTCTTATGTGCAAACCTGGAATGCATATTTTCTATAGAAAATATTGATATTTGTACTGATAATGTGCAGTATGACCTAATGTGGAAGCGGCTTTGCTAAGGGAGTGGATCTCTTGAAGATTATTTTACGCACCAGCAAGAATTGAGGCTTTGATGCAGTTTATTTGTTGGTACTTGTTCTGCAAGCTGCTGTATACCAAAGATGATCTAGCAGAATATTGGTTCTGATTACAAAACACCTGATCATATGTGTGTTTGTTTTTAATGTGCAGTGGATAGAGATGTATCACTGCAAATGGATGAAAAAGAGCTCTCATGATGAGGTATATATTCTTTAAAAAGGAGTCATTTGATTTCCACTGTGTTGGTTTATTGGGAGTGGAATGACTCCAACTCTATTCGTTAATTGCTTTTTTATTTTCTTTCTCTACCCATCTGTTATAAGTGATTGTGGTTGCCTTTTCAACACACAAAAAATAATAGCAGCAGAACTTTATTGCTCTGTGTGATAATTATTTGTTGTTATTCCACAGAGGTATTTACTGTAGTGAAAAAGTGAGTGCACAAATCAAATTTGAAAGTGGAGATTTGAAAGTAGCTTGTCCCATTTCAGTTCCTTGCTCAGTGCTTTCAGAGGAGTGTGTTACTGTAGAATGAAAGGTTTCTACGTGCCTTAGTGTTTGTATGATGGCTTACAATTTAAATTTGAAAGAGGTTACTGGATGTGGTTTGTCATACATGGGGGAGGAAAAAACCCAAACCAACAACAAAACAACCCCAAACACCCAAAAGTTTTCTAAAGGAAGCAGTCTATCCATTTGATGCAGACCTTTGCAGAACCTGAGGTACATCAGAGTCAAGTAGTTTTCACTGTTACCTGCTTTTGTTGTGAAGGTCCCAGGAATCGAGAAGACTTCAGAAAGTCTGAATTGAAGGTTGTTGGGTTTTCAAAGAAGGTTTCTCCTATTGTATTTTTTGTCAAAGCCGGAAAGCTTGCAGAGTACACTGGTTGATTTACATTGCAAATGTGGGAATCTAGAGTTAGCAAGAGTGAATCCTCTACAAGAATTTGATTGCTGGCTGGTAGAGAGCTTTAGTGGAGGACCGGCAGGGGCTCTAATTATGTATTCCCAGGAATAATTCATTATTATCAATAAAAATTGTAATATGACTTATATCATCCCTCTACCTTTCATTAGAATCTATTCTATTTATATTATTTCTGTAATGCATTACTTGATTTTTATTGGGGTTGACCCTGCCACCACTCAAAATTGGAGAAGCTTCCATTGATCTTGGTGCAGAATCAAGGATGTCTTCATGACAATGCACTCAAAGAGCATGTCAAAAATTAAGTTGGGGGGTAATTGCCTCTTTTGTGGTACATAAGTGAGTTGCTTATGTTTATGGAGGTGTTATGGTCATGAGGAGTCAGGAATCTAAATATCTGGATGCTGTTCTTGATATTTCCATACATAACTGTTAAGTTGATTTGCAAAGCACTCGTGAAGCCTTTGTGTGCCTTTTGCAGAATTTTGGATGCAGCCCCTTTCCTGACCTGAGGCTTTGTAACACTTGCTACTCTATGGCTCCTTTTCTGGTGATACATACAGTGTGTTGTTTGCAAGGATAGTTCCAGGTTGCGAAATGCTATGAAATTCTTGGATGGCTGAAGCCACAGATCTTATGAAGCGGTAGATTATCTTGTTATTGGCAGAAGAATGCAGGGATTTTGAGTAGACAACAGTGATTTACTCGGCTAACATTAAGCAAGTGTGGTGACATCTGTAGCTATGTTGACCCATTTATATCTGTATTAAATTGAACCAGAAGCTTGACACTCATAGTCTTTAAGATTGTCCCTATTCTGTAATCTTCTATTAATCAAACCTGTCACAGTTTCCAAGGAACACTGATAATCTAACATGGCTTCCTGTATAAAATAGGTCATTGGGTGTACCTGAAGTAATTTTTCTCAAATACAGTAGCCACTCTATTGCTTTTACTATTCCACTCATTAAAAAAAAAAAAAGGCAATGTAGAATCTACCACGTTTCACAGGAAATATTTTTAGTGGTTAAATGGGCTGTTACAAGTATGTATCCTCACACATGAATTAATCTATTTTCAGTTTATTTTCGTTTGTGTTTAGGCCCTCTGTTAGCTACTTTATTTTTCCCCTGAATGCAGACACTTTGCAACTGTGACAGTTGCCCACCTCATTGTTAAATCAAATGTTCTGAATCCTTTGTATTTTTCTGTGTAGTATATTTTCCAGTCTTTCAGTCACTCTTGCTGATCTTCTCTGTACCTTCTCTAACTTTTTTCATCATTCATCCTCTCTATTTTTTTCAGTTTTATATTCCTTTTCTGTGCAGATTGCATTACCAAATGTTAATGTTTGGCTGATAATCTGCCAGGAGCCTTTGAGACTTTTTTTCTAAGGTACCTAGATTATTTAGGTTTCTTTTAATTTACAAGGCTCCAATTTCTATTCAAAATACATCTGTGTTTCCTGAAGAGTGACACAATAAATACCAGTGGAAAAAAGAAACGTAGAATATTTGGGTACATGATGCAATCTTTTAACTACTGGCTCTTAAGTATGCAGATTCAAAACTCAGCTGTTATATCTCAGTGGTTTTTTTCCTGCATCTCCTAGATCAATTAATATACAGATCTCCATCTAATCAGTCCTGATCTATAGTCTGATGTAATTGCCACTGACTCCTACTAACCTTAATAGGAGCTATATCAAGACTGTACTGAGGAATATCTTACCTATTGACACTTCAACAAAATCTCAAACTGAAATAAAAAAAAAAATATAACACTAATTTTTGCCACTTGTTCGAAGGAGTTAAAGTACATCAGCTTTGGGCTAGCTATGGTCACGCTATGTTGAATGGCACACTTATTTATTGTGTTTCTATAGCAATTTGAGATCTTTCAGGGTAATTGGAGTAACTAAATTAGTATCAATTTATCCCATGAATATGAAAATATGTGAGTATGTGTCTTACTTGCTTCCTGAATTCAAATCTGGTGTGGCTTCTAAAGTGATATTTAAAGTAGCTAGGAAGTACACTAAAGGGAATATTACTTAATCCAGATAACTTCACATATACATTCACTGTCACAGTAACAGTGAGAACATGGAGATTTTCTAAAAAAAAAAAAAAGCATTAAGAGCCATGAAGCACGTTTTCAAGTACCTACAGGAAACACCCAGAAAAGAGCAAGTAAGTTTCCTATGAAGGTATATGTGGACTCCATTAGTGGGTTCAGATGTAAGAGGTAATTTTTTTAATGGACATCAGTATAGATTAGTGTAACATAATTTATATGGGACAAATGGAAATGGAACAAGTAAATGGGTTGGCATGATATTTAAAAGCACTTACAGTGCTGGGAAACTACTGAATAATTTTCCAGTGAAGAAATACAAACAAAGCAGACTAACATTAGGGATATTTCAAGTGGCGCTGAAGAAATCCTCTCTCTTCTGAAGATGCTCTGTATCAAAGGATGCTCACAGGAGATTTTTAACTACCTACATATGTGCTGAGGAGCACTTTCAGCAAATTAGCAAGGAAATTCATAAATTACAGAGAAGTCAGATTCACTAAATGGAAAGCGAAGGATCCCGGAAGAGATATCCTGAGTGCATTTCTTGCTGACTTGAAAGGAAGTAAGTGAAAATGGGGCAAATTGAAGAAGTATGTCATTAGTGACCAAACAGTGGGTTCATGTTAGTAAGGAATGCGATTTACTGATCAATTTAAAGCTGTAAGTTTCAGCATGAACAGAAAATAACTACAGTGAGTAAAGAAGGGTGGAAAAAATAAATCCAGAAGGAACATGAGTGCACTTTGCTGGAATGATGAAGAGCACAGTGTGATTTTCTGCAGGTTTCTAAAACAGAGATTGCGTTATAAATAGATGAACCTTTGGAATGCCTCTGTTGTCCTGAGGGTCATTACTTGAAAGGTCAATATCTAAAACAGCTTTAATGGTGAAGCTCAAACTCAAAGTTAGTCATGGGACAAGAATGATAAGTCTCTTCAACTGTGGGTTTAAAAGTACTTGAAACTTGAAGCCAAATGTGAGAGTGATGAATGGGGAGGCACACAGATGTGTAGTCTTCACAACAGTTTTTACAGGGATGATTATCAAATGTTTCAAAAGTTTATGTAAAGAAGTATTAGCCTGAAGGAGGTGGATAGAAGTTTATTGAAAGCAGATAAGAAATAAAATTAAGAAAAACCTAGGAACTGATGAACCTGATTTGCAACAAAACAGTTCACCTGGACGACTACTCATAGGCAAACTGGCAAGAGAGACTGGATGGATGGTTTGCAAGATGGGTAGGAAATTGGCTAAGAGGTCCCACTCAGAGGGTGGTAATCAATGTTACTTGCTCAGGCTGGCAGCCTGTCACAAGTGGAATTGCCGGGAATTGATACTGGGATCATGCTGTTCAACACCTTTGTAATTAACCTAGATGATGGGATTGAAAGCACCTTTGCTCAGTTTTGGTTATGACACCAAACTGGGTGGTTATGTGGACATATCAGAAGGGAGAGCCACCTTGCAGAGAGACCTGGACAGGCAGAAAGAGTGGGCTAGCAAGAACAGGATGAAGTTTAACAAAGATAGCTGTAAAGTCCTGTACCTGCGATGGCATAACGAAAGAGTCCAGTACAGACTGGGCTCTGTGTGGCTGGGAAGCAGGCTTGCTGGAAGGGCCATGATGGAGGGGTCCTGATGAACAGTAATCTGAATGGGAGTCAGAAGTGTGCTGCTGCAGCAGTAAGGGCAAATCAGATCCTGGGCTGCATCCACAAGGGTATTAGTAGCAGAGATAGTGATCATCCCAATCTGCACTTGTCAGGCTGCACCTGCACCTGGAGTACTGTGCCCAGTTCTGGTCTGCAAAATTCAAGACAGATGTGGAAAGACTGGAGAAGGGTCCAAAGGATGTCCATGAAGATGATTAAAAGGGCTGGAGGATTTGTCCTATGAGGAAAGACTGAAGGAGTTCTCTTCTCCCTGGAGAACAGAAGGCTTGGGGGTACTCATCACAGTATTCCAGTACTTAAAGGGTGGCTACAAGGAGAATGAAGGCTCTTTTTTCACAAGGAAAAACATAGAGAAGACAAGGAGCAAGTTGCACCAGGAGAGGTTTTTACTTTGATATAGGGAAGAAATTTTTTACAATAAGAACAATCAATGACTAAAACAACCTCCCCAGGAACATCCCCGTTGCTGTAGGTTTTCATGGTGTGATTGGACAGGGAGCTAGATAATCTCATCTAGGCTCTACTTACCATGAAAGGTTAGACCAGATGATCTTCTGCGGTCCCTTCCAACCTTGACTGTTCTATGATTCTATGAAAAGTAAATTAGAGAAAGTCTAGGAGAGGAGAAAATGTTGCTTATCATAAAGTAATTTAAGTTGGTATTGTGAAGTAACTGTATCACAATAGACAATGATCCCCGATGTGAAAAAGGCAGGATATAGTTTTCTGTCTTTGGGCCTCTACTGAAGTTGAGGCAATAATAAAGAAAGAAGAAAAGGGGGGGGAAGAATATTATCTTTCTTTTTAAGGCATATGGTCTGATGCCTTTGAAGCATTTGAAAGCATTTAAAATCAGAAGGAAAAGATCACCAAAGCATACCTGACCTCCAAGGTATTTTTATTATACATTGTGTTTTGTTAATACAGAATGTTGCTTAATAATCATTTGTAGTTAGGACCAGGTATCCAAAATGATTATATATGGGGTTCCCCTTCCCCCCCCCCCCCCCAAATATTTAGCTGGTAATTGTTTGCTTTCCTTAATGGGAAAAATTCATTTCCATAAACCATTTTTCATAATATAACAGCAGATGAAAAAAAAAGGGAGGGGTGTTGATGATATTCATAGAAAAGCGTGTGACGGGGAAAGGAGTTTTCTTTATGGGCTATATTTTCCAGCAACAACAAATACTAATTTCTCTAACAGTTATTTGGAATGTGCAAAGAAATACAGCACTCCAAGGGAGACCAATAGCATTTAGGCACAGAAACCGATATGCTGAGGGGAAAATGTCTGTTTTCCTTAACAATAACTATAAATATTTGAAGAGTATAAATGCTAAAGCACAGAAGCACACAGAGAGTAATGCGGTGGGATTCCTAAAGTGAAAATTCAGATTGGTTGAGTATTAGGGAAAAAATGATTGACAGTAAGAATAGATTGTGTAGTGGAGCACTTTCCCGAAGGTATTGGTAAAAGCCCTGTCTCAATCTTCACTGAGATACTTCAGAGTAGATTGTATAAAGAAGCAAAAGCTATTCTGCAGGGAAACAGGCTGTTCTTGGAGAGCTGCGCTTAATAGATTTGCTAGAAGTCATTTCTGTGAATCATTTAGAGATGTGTTACAGATTTTTGCTCATTATAAGAAGTTCGGTAATGTTTCTGACATTTCCTACTCAGTGGATCATTGTGAGTTTGTCGCAAACTTAGTAAATCAATATCCCATAACAATATTTTATATACATTATTCATTAAGCTTTTGCGAAATAGACTGCTTTAAAGGGGAGAAAACAGGGCAATGTGAAAGCTGTAGGATGTTTGTCTTCTGGAAAGGTGAGTGTTTGAGGAGGGTGTTCTGGAAGTTTACAGACCCAGTGATTTCACTATGACTTGGATTTTATCCTTTATTCCTGGTCTGTTTCTTCCTAGATTCTGAAATTTAGAAGGGTTCTGCATAACAATATTGACTTAAAAATGATCCAAAGGAGATGAGCATAGACAGTTTTTGGAACACATTTCCTTAAAGAACCTGACCTTATCTCCCAGATGCTAGCAGGATTTCTTCAGGGCCGTGTTTATACTTAGCACAGGCACAAGCTGGAATCTAATGGAAGGAGGCTCAGAAGTCTTTCAAGAATTAATTCATCTCCAGCACATAGAATGTTCTGAATATGTACCCTTTGAAATGGCAGCAGGAAGGACACTCATTTCATACTGGATACCCCTTGGTGTTTGTGAACTTCAGATGTAGGTATTGCTGTGGAAGCTGGAAGTGATGTGTATTTGAGTTATCCGTTATATATTACTCCTTTTGACTTCAAGAGGAAGAAGCTAAAAGTACTCATGGTGGTGTTTTGGATGTGGATTTAAGCAATACTATTGATCAATCACCGTGTGCCTATTTGTTTCCATGTCCTTCCCCACTCCCCTACCCCCTTTCTCTTCACTGAGCCTGAGAGTTTCCTGAGCCTCTAGATGGGATACTTAAAATAATTACCATATTACCTTTTCATTCAGGCAATTCTTATTGATCGTGGGGTTTTTTTTTTGTGTTGAAAAAACGGAAAAACAAATTCCAGTCTTTTTCCCCTTCTCATCCCACATGCTCAGTATGCATATATTTTTTCAGAGGATACAAGGTGCAGGCCAGCTACTGCTGTGTTCATAAATATTCATACCTATATAGATGAGGGGTGGGGGGAATAAGTGACAGGTTAGCATAAATTAAGTATTCAGCAGAACTCAGCAACTTCAGGATTAAAATGGAAATACACGCAATACAGGAAAAACTGATAAAAAAAAAAATGAAAATACTTCCCTATTTTAGATAGAATCATCTAGGTTGGGAAAAGACCCTTGGGATCATTGAGTCCAACCATCATTCGTCAATCACTATATTTGGAAAAAAATAAATATTTTGCTCTGTATGACATAAGGCAAATTAAAAGATGGTAAAATGCAGATTGAATGCCTGTAAATACTCAATGCCTATAAATACTTAAAGGGTGAATGTAAGGAGGATGGGACGAGTCTTTTTTCAGTGATGCCCAGTGACAGGACAAGAGGTAATGGGCACAAACTTGACTATAAGAAGTTCCATCTAAACATGAGGAGGAACTTCTTTGCTTTGAGGGTGGCAGAGCCCTAGAATAGGCTGCCCAGGGAGGTGGTGGAGTTCCTGTCTCTGGAGAGATTCAAAACCCACCTGGACACGTTCCTGTGCAACTTGCTCCAGGTGGACCTGCTTTGGCAGGGGGGTTGGACTAGATGGTCTGCAGAGGTCCCTTCCAACCCCATGTGATTCTGTGAACTTCAAGAGAAGGCCAAGAAACTGACAAAAGTATCCAGAATCTGGCAGGAAGATGTTGATGACTCGTGTTCCTCCAGAATCATAGAACAGAAATTCTCAAAATGAAATTGTCCTGGGCGTTTATAAGGCTGCAAACCTTGTTTGAGAGCAACGTTCGATGTGTTTAGATATTTGCTGCCTGTTTTCTCCATTTATTTTGTCAAAATTAATATTTCCAGTAAGGAAAAGAATCTTAAAAATATAATTGAATACAAAACTGTAGTAAGTATTTGGACTATGTCCCTGGCATCTCTTCCACATTAACTAGTTAGTGCATCACATTAGCAATAGACATTTGGCGATGTGTTACACTAACACAGAACACCAGAAAGTTCTGTGAGAACATATTCTTGTAATGTGTCATTGGTACAATTGGCCAGTATGAACACCTAAATGATGATTTCCAGGTCCTTACAACCTTTGCTTACAAGATCTACTCATTTAGCGGACACCTTCCATAAGACCAGAATTTGAGCAATCTGGTCTAATGGGATGCGTCCCTGTCCATGGCCAGGGATTGGAACTAGATGATCTTTAACGTCCTTCCCAGCCCAAACCATTCTATGATTTACTGCTGGTAGGATCGTACTTCAGTTTCTGTAAAAAGTCCAGGAGTTACCTGATCTGTTCTGTGCTTTATCTGTTGAGACTCTTTGTCTTTAGGGGCACACACAAACTTCACTGAGTTGATGAGAAAACTTTTCGTCACATCAGTAAATTAGCCCTGAATTGTTCTGGTTGTAGACTTTACATCTAAATTCATACCCAAGTTGTCTGTTTGAAGGATGCTCTTGTCCACATATGAAGTATGAAGTAATTATAGTTGCCCAGACTTCATAGCCTGTTTCTGTATAAGTAGTTGAAAACATTTTGGTATAACTGTTATCATAAAGTTTTTATTAGTTTTATTTGGCAACCTTTGAAAACCTGTAAACCAGCATATAATTTGTTCCTGAAGAATTAAGGAATACACTCCGGAGAATCTTTTTTCTTTTTTTTTTTTTTTCCCTGAATATGTTGATAACTATTATAAAACTAAACAAAAACCTTCAAAGATGGGAAATAGTTCACTGGAGGAAAATTACTTGTGTGTCTGTGTGCACATGTCACTTAACAATTAGTGCTGTGCTCTCCTACCTTTTTCTGGATCTAATCCGATTCAGAGCAGCTGAATCTGTTAAAAGCAGCTGACATCTGCTGTTTTCATTTGTTCAGTAGAAAACAGATAAATTAACTATAAATGTGATTGTTGCAACAGATTATTTGTTCTAACAGCTGTAGTTTCTTTTCTCAGGAGTCTTTGAAAGCAAATGGATATTTTTCTGCTTAATACTTTGAGAGGAATGAAATACTGGTGGCTGCTTGCAGGATTGCATTTCAAAGGTGAATACACACACACACGCTTGTGTGTAATTGTTAGTTTAAAAAAAATAAAAATAAGAAAAGAGGAATGAAAATGAAGAGTTTGAGGGTATTTGTCCCCCACTCCAAAAAAAAAAAATCCCCCCAAAACCACTAAGAAAATTAAGCAGTATTTTTTACATTTGTTTCAGAAAGTAGTGTGTTCTAGTATTAGTCTTTAAGGACGTAACATTGAAACAGAATATTTATTTAGGAAGTGGCATTCTACAGTGCTCTTAATTTACTCAGGGTTTAAGACAGGAATTATAACATCCTGTTACTTAAAATACAGAGATTTTGCTATCAAATTAATACAGTCATATAATAAAAAAACCTGCAAAAAATTTCTCTTTCCAAGATTGATTCCAGACAATTTCATATGCTTAAGAGAGTTACTGAGGATTGAGATGCTTCTTTGCCATCTAGACAGGGCATGTTTTCTGAGTTTGTACTGGACGACTTGAAAGGAATAGTGAGACAAGAATTACTTCTTTACTTTTTAGATGGTAATGAATAAATACATGCTGTAAAACGTTTTAACAAAGAAGATTTGTAGACAGATAAATATATATATGTCCTTATTGAGCCAATCCTGGTATCATCAAATTGTCAGACTAAAAGTACAGCTGCTATTAGACTTTTTCACAATTGTTTCAATATGTTTAGGTGAAGTTTAGATTTATATTTTTTCCCGTTTTTCATTAAAAAAGTATTTAGTATACTTTTAACACATTGGAAATCATCAAAATGGATGTTAAAAA
Source organism: Limnodromus scolopaceus (assembly GCA_028565335.1). Classification (NCBI taxonomy): domain Eukaryota; kingdom Metazoa; phylum Chordata; class Aves; order Charadriiformes; family Scolopacidae; genus Limnodromus; species Limnodromus scolopaceus. Next base: position 9,734,046 of record JAOXNO010000024.1, read on the forward strand.
ACCCACCCAGTTGCTAAGTCAGTTATAGAAATATTTTAGTGTTCTAGTATGCTCAAATGAGCATGTTCGTTCATTCAAAAGTCCGTAGTCAGTTTTTTGGGTGTTTGCAGCTGTAGAATATGTATCTGGTCTAAGAAAAATGCTGACATTGATACAATTGAGACCGCTTTGTATTGGTTGTAAGAAGTATAGTCTGTACAAATTTGTTATTTTTTAGTTACATCTACAGCTCACATATCTTCAAAATTGCAAATAATAAGGTTATGTCTATGAAGAGCACAAAGAGCTAGGAAGGAAACTGAAAATTCAGTAAGGTAACTTATGGGGGTAAAAGCCTAAGTGTTTTGGCTCACTTTTTTAGAAATAAATCTGTTGCATTCGTGTTTGGGGGTTCCATTCTTATCAATTTCAAGAATTGAAATGCTGATATAGTGAAACCTGTAAGAAAAATTCTGATCAGTGGTATTTCAACTAAAAAACTATAGCAGAGGTGAGCAGGAGCACATTTTTGGTGTCTTTTCCCTTACCCAAATAACAAAAAAAACCCCAAACCCCCTTTGGTTCATTAAGATATTTTGTAAATCAGTCCCAGTTTAGTGGTAGTTAACGTATGATGTAATTCATGATGCCAGTTTTGCAGTTGAAAAAAATAGTGTTTTGCAATTTCTTTCTCAGGTATGAAGTAAATGGCAAATTTAAGCTAAGTGAAGGTTAAGACTAGATCCTCCAAATTTGAATAAATCACATTAATCAGTGTGCTATCATCTCTTTTCTTTCAAGCTTAGAGGAAGTTGTTAGGAAGCATAAATCAAGTCTGTCATTCTTGTGTGACAGCTTGAGAAACAGCTTGATTTACAGTGAAAAATCATATTGTGAAACCTCTGTATTCAAGTCAATGATATCCAGAGTGTCTAAGAATTTTAGTTTCAAAGCTTGTCTTTTGAAAGTGGATTGACATACTCGGTTAGGGAACCCTGCTGAGAGGTCAAAGATGGGGGAATGTGAAAAATATCTTTCAGTTATGGCTTTTGCTTTTTCTAAGGTCAGGCACATTGTATCAAAATGAACTTCAGGAGGGAAAGAAGACATTTTAAAAGTCCTTGTCGTTTTAATTGATACTGATTTGTTTTGAAATATTCTTTCACTGTCTAAAAGAAAGCTCAAAGTTTGAATGAGAAATGAAACTGTTCACTCTAAAGAAAGGGAACAGATTTTCAAGCAATTTTCTTACAGTTCAGTTTGGAAACAATTTTAATCTGACTAATCCAGAACTTCCTTGTAATTTTGGTTTTGTTTTTTCTTTTTTTTTTTTGAGAATTGGAAAAAGTATATAGTATTGTTGCATACATCCTTTCAGTCATCAGCTTTTCTAATATAAATCTGGCTGGATTCTAGTTACAGCATCTTGTTTTCAAAACAGTACTTGAGCCTTAGATCAATGTCTTGTACAGATGTCTGAACATCCACAGGTACTCTTTGAACGCTATCCCACTTTTTTTTTTTTCACTTGAGAACTAAGTCTGTCACTTGTACATACAGGGAACAGCCCTGAAAGGTTCTAAAAACAAAGTGGCACAAAACCCCCCAGAGCTCATGTTTTGAAAATTCTCCTTTTCTTTTTTAGCTAAAGCTTTCAGGAGATGCCAGGGGTGTGTGTGTTCGTATTTTGTAAAGCAGCCGCTTCCCTCATTTGTAAGGAGGATGTGGATGTCCACCTGGTAACACAGAAAGAAACCTTTACAGAAAGGAAGAGAAAATAGGTGGAAATAGCATGAGCAGGTCAGGTTTTGCAAAAGCAATTCATTAATGCTACAGTTTCTGAAAGCCATGTGCCTCCTGTTGGCTTCTTGGTGTCTTTCATCTTCAAGAACCACTTGATTGAAAACCAAACGGTTCTAAAGAGAAGACTGGGTTATGCCTTGGGTCTGACGCTGGTCCCAGCAGGAAGGGTGTGCCTCCTTGTTTTCTGGTGACATCCGTGGACACATACAGTGGGATTTAGTCTCATGCCCCAATACTACTTCTTGGTATCTATTAAGACGAATACCTTATATAGAGATTTTCTTCACAGTATTTTTTTTTTCTGCTTACTTAATACTCTCTTCAAACGTGCTTTTTAGTCAGCACGAGACTATTCTGAGTTCATTTTCTGCAGAGAGGCAAATGCTTTCTTGTTGGTGGGCTACAGTAATCATGAGGCCCATACCACATTGGGTTTTACCTTCTTATCTGTTATCTTCTAATGAATTAAAGTTTTATTTGACATCATCAACAGCTTGATACTTCATTCTGAATCAGTCTTTATATAGTAGACTTTCTCACAGTCTTTAACCAGTAAATAGTGGTTTCAGTGGGACTAAAACCTCTCTACAGAGTGTGGAATTTTGAAAATAATTTTGGTAAAGTTTCCAAAGAAAATGCTACAGTTCTTTGCAGAGTCTTGTATCGCTTTTTTGAATGGAGTTGTACTGAGATACATACAAGCCATAGTTAGTAGTACAGATGTGTCTGCCTAAACTCTTTCTTCAGATTTCATGTATACCCTTTATGTTTTTTTATTTATGCATAATTCTGTGCATGTCCTGTATGTAATCCCAATGAAGTATTTTAGTGAAAGTAGTCAGAAAATCATTTTTTCCTGACACTTTCGCCTGAGGAAAAACCTATTTTCCCCCTCTACTTTTCTAAAATGATATTTCAAAACATTTCAAAGTATCCTTGATATAAAGGGTAGCTTCAAGTTGAAGTGTTTATTTGAAATAAAAAAAGAAAAAGAACCAAAAAAAAACCAACCCAGCAAAACATTTAAAGGTGCAAACAAATGTCAGAACATCGCTGAGATATTCAACTGATGTACACAATGACGTGGCGAAGTGAGAAGTGCTTAATTGCACTCACTGTCTACCCTTTATTAAGAATTAGTGTTCTTCATAACTCTTTTCCAAATAAACACTGTGAGGTGTGTTTATTGTGACAGACACCCTTATGTAAGCAAAAATATTTTAGGAAACCTGTAATATTTCCAGACCAGTAATACAGTTTGTGTGTGTATTAGATTACAATAGCCATTGTAATCTAATACAAGTGTAAAAGTACTTGTTGGTAGTTCATTTTACATGGCAAAGCGCTCTTGAATGTTGTTATACAAAGTTTGTTGTAGTATTATAAGATTTTACCGATTATCTGTCAAAAGAATTGATTTTGCTTGAGGCTGAGGACCTCTTACTCGGTACAGAACCAAAAAGTGATTTTATTATCTGCCATTCTTTGGTACTAAGCTGACACCAAAGTCATCTGGCAGAATCTGACCCTTTAAACACCGTACTTAAGTGTGCATGGTCTGCTTCATTCTCTTGCTACAATGAAATGTCACATCTTGAAAACCAAGTAATACATCCTTGTTCCTTGTCATTATAACAATGATAATTAATTTGCATCAGTTCAGCGAGTTTATTTTGGAGGACAGCTTTAACCTCAATAAAACTCATTACCATAAAGATGGCCCATAGGTAGGTTGTGGTTAGAGAGGCCCTAAACACAAAAGAAATGTCTTTGAAATACCCAGTGAATTCAATTAATCCTTTTCTTGAAAACTTCCAAATTGCTTTTAACCATTCATGTCCACTACACAGAGCAGTGTCTGAAGTGGAAGAGCAGCACTCTTTCTCTTCTTTGCTTACGTGCTCGTTTTTATCTGTCATTTCAGGAAATACAGGTTGTTTAGAAAAGGGATGCGAGCACTGAATGGAGTGCGAAGGAGCACGCTGCCCAGCATTTTTGGGGTGTACATCTCTGTATCATTGAAAAATGGGGAAGGAAAAGATGCCGCTGAAAAACATGTGGCAACTTGGCACCATGTTCTTTGGGTTGGGACTATAGTTATAACTTTGCATGCGGAAGTACTATAGGAAAGTTAGCTTCCAATGGCACAGGTATCTGAGAAGGCAAAGACTCTTTCAAAACACTGATGTCAAGAGTTACTGAAGGTGCAGTACTGGAATGTAAAAAGGATATAGGACGAGGCATAATGGTTTTAAACTGAAAGAGGAGGAGACTTAGATTAGATTTTAGGAAGAAATTCTTTCCTGTGAGGGTGGTGAGGCACTGGAACAGGTTGTGGATGCCCTTTTCTTGGAGGTGTTCAAGGCCAGGCTGGATGGGGCTTTGAGCAACCTGGTCTGGTGGGAGGTGTCCCTGCCCATGGCAGGGGGATTGGAACTCCGTGGTCTTGAAGGTCCATTCCAACCAGAACCATTCTATGATTCTATATATTAAAAGGATTACAAAGACTCATAAGGAATTGCAGATGAAAGTAGGGAAGAATTTTCCTGGATGTCTTCTACGAATGTGTCAGTTACTCCACAAGAAAGGAAAGTTAGCAGTGTAGTTAGTGGGTGGGTATTTGATTATTATCTTTTTTAGACTATTTACCTATCGTGAAAGGGTAAAATTAGGCTTTAAGGTATTGCTATATCAATATCAAAAACTGTAATCAAAGAGCTGCTAACCTGGCTAGGTCCTGTGCTAGCTCCCAGAATGGGAGAAGGAAAGTTTCTATAGCTTGTCACCAACACAGATTCACTGAACAGATATTCAGCTAACAGAGCTGAAAGGGAAGGACACTATCTATGTGGAGGTTGGCCATAAGTTCATACAATAGCCATGGCATTTCAGCCTAGGATTAGAGGGCTATTTTCCCTTCTGTGGAACAGAAGGTTCTTTCAAACCAGGAATCAGGAAATGGAGCAGATGAGTCCAAAACCAGAAAGCAGCCAGAAATACCCACAGCCAAGAGCTAGCTATTCAACTAGATGCAAGAGTAACCTACACAAGTGAGAGGGAAGGAGAGAAAAAGCCAGTTGGGTATTTATTATTCTTGAGAAGTAATAAGGTTAAGAGATGTTAAGTTAGCAACTACTGATACACTGATGGGAAAGGCTGAAGGAAGGAAAGCTAGTGAGGGATGGAATAAACCCCCCTCATTTCACTAAAGGATATGCAGAATTGATGTTCTGCATTTAATTAGACCCTACAGTTGTTTTTCTATATGTTTTCAAATGTCTTTAATATGGAAAAAATGATTTGTTCAAATATTTGCAGACATTCAGGGTTACATATATTAGTAATTGATTATTTATTTTTTTTAGCAAGTTTTTGTTAGTTTGTCTTCAGATGACTGGCCTCACAAATTTGGATTCTGTGTTGGGTACATTTTACCTCTTTAATTAAAGGTTTAGTCTTTTACTCTTTAGTGACCGCTTCCATTTTTTCCCATAGAACTCTTACTGTAATTCAAGGTAACTCAGTTTTTACATACATCTGTCACATTGGTGTCGGATGCACTTGAGTTGAGATGTTCCTCAGAACATTCATTTTTACATTTACATTATTTTTGCCTTTTCCCGTAATTTCTTTCTGTGTTTCTGACCTTGAATTTAAAATGGCTAAGGTTGGAAAAAATCTAGCATATAATGAACGTTACACTAAAGAAATAAGGCTTGAACCCTGCAACAGGTAATAACTGTGTTCTGCTTTACACTGGCTCTTTCTTGCAGTCCCTAGGGAGTTCTTGTGCTTGATCATGAGCGGGAATGGTTAATGGAGAAAGAGGAAAAATAGCATGTTTCTGACTTTTCTGCAGAATTAGTCTGTGGTAACGCTTGCTGCACTGTGAAAGAAAGGGGAGGAAAAAGCTGAAATCCAGCACAACAACGGAGTCTCCTGTAGCCCTTTGTCTCCCTAAACAGTTATTGGGAAATAACATTTGTTTTCTTCCTTAGACTTTATCTAAATGTATTAATGCAGAGCTGCTTTTTGCCTCAAATAATACATTTGTTTTCCTTTTGGTGATTCTTGTTTCTCTTGGTTTTGTTTAGTGACTTATGTCTTGGTGTGAAGGCTTTAATTCTTACTTGGGAGCTGATTGAGCTTCTGTGGAACCAACTTGTTCCTAAATTCTGCATTTTAGATGTTGCCAAGAAATTTCTATGAGTCTTTGCCATGGGAAGTTTAAAAAAAAAAAATATAAAAAGGGACAGAAAACTTGAACCCATTTCCTAAAAACAGAAAGCGTAGCAACCACAGTCAGAAACATTTAGCATTTTGGCAGCTGACAGCAAGGCATACAAAGAATAACAAAATAGTCTATTGAACAGGGGAAAAAGAGATCTTCAAAAGACTTGTGTCCACAGCAGGGTGAAAAACACAACAATCCCATTATCAAGGTTGTTAGAAAAAAAAATTTATTTTTTTTCTAAATTCTGCTAATATACATGTTAAATGATATGCCAGTAACCTAGAACACAAAAAGGCGTTCTCTGGCATCCTCTTTAGATGTCTCTATTCAAGCAGTCAAAGCGGGAGAGAAAAGAAACAAGCAAGCAGTTCGGAGATCGGCATTGGGAACTCCAGCAGAAGAGACCAGTTTGTCTGGAAGGTCGGGTGTCCCACCTGCATTAATTCTGCAAAGAGGTGGCCGATGCATGAACCTGAGGTGACTTTCCCATTGTTGCACAGTGAAGCAGGGAAAGAAAAGCAAGTAAAAAGTTTTTCAAGACAGTGCCCTGTGACATTCATGATCCATCTATTTTACTCTGATTCTGTTAGCACTGGATTAGTTTCTACAACTGTATGTAAGCATTCCCAACTTTTTTAGTGTCTTAGAATAATTAAGCTACCTTCCCTGTACCAAGTTGAGCTATTTGTTGTTCCATTTTTTTTGCATTCTTTTAACATCATTGTTTGGGGGGATGGCGGTGATGATTTTCAGATAGTGCATCTGAAAGTCCGCTGTAAACTATCGATTTTGTAGTGGAATTTCATATTATTATGCTAATATTTTACTCTTATTTTTGGTGTCCATTTGCCTTCCTAGAATTTGCAGGGATATGAAAAGAAATTTATATAGAACATATATTTGTGTGCATTAAGTAAGTCAGTTTTGTGTGAACAGAAGCTTCCAAAATGTCTGATGCGCAATATATCCTGTAGTATTAAGAAAGATGAGTGCAGAAAATGTTCATGTTGCTTAGTTACAGAAACGATAAACATCACAAACTTGCTGTGTTTGTTGCCTTTCAGTGGGACATTAAAGCACTACCAGAGGGTATTATCATGGCATCATATATTATACTTCCATGTTTACCTTGAGACATGTATTGTTCAAGCCCAGCTTTTCTTGAGTGTACCTTTTGACCAGATAGGATGTATTTTATTTTTGTATTTGAATGGCCAATGTGCTCTGTACTCTGTAGTTGCCTACTAGAAAGTTGGATTATCATATTCTTTTTGTCACAGTGACTGCCATCTTCCTGAAATAGAAAATGGGAGGGGGAAGACACCCTGTAGGAAATGTGTGTGCAAATATAACTGACTTTGGACCCAGCTCCGCTAGACCCGATGCTGATAATCCAAACTTCGGTCTTTGTGCAGATTTGTGCCCTGTGAGGAAATGGTGTATCCATTTTACAGAGAAGTCAGGAGAAGTCACGTTCTCTGTGAAACATTCAGATGCAGGTTAAACCCAAGCTCCTGGATTACTGGTCCTGGCTTCTAATAGCAAGAATTATTGTAATGATTCTTTTCTTTCTACTTTATAGGACAAAGCAGTCTGTGGAGACTATGTCTGATTTTAGGATATACTTGTTATATCTAAAGCTATAAGCAGTAGAACAAAAGTATATGATCATGCTATACGAACAATATGTTAGCACTGAAAAAGTATATTTCATATTTTTCAAAAGCCACTGCCCTGAGAGGGGGCAGGCCTAATATAGCCATTTCACGTTTCCAATCATTAAATACTCTTTTTTTTTTTTCTCCTATTGGATAACCTAGGCAATGGTCAGTGCTCCTTTGGACTTGGACAATCAATAGCCTTCATGTGGCTTCCTTTCCTCTTCTGTCACCATGGAGGAGCCAATTGCCGTTTTAGTAGAGTGCATGGAGAGTTTGCTCTCTTTCCACTCCGTGGTTTTGGATGCTCAGATCAGACAGGAAGAAGAGACAGGAGAATGTGAGACTCCCAGATACATATTCCATGGAATTTGTGGCACTGTAGTTGATTAGCAGGCTTTTTTTTTTTCCCCTAGCTCTATTAAATCAAGTGGTTTTTTGGGCTGAAACTTGCAGAGCAATTTCCCAGACCATATTAATTGATCTAAAATAATGCAGAAAAATGCATGTGCCATTGTTTTCTCCAGGTGTTTATGTACCTATACCCTAGAACCCTGTCCTGTACTGAGGCTTACCTCCCACTCAGTCGGACTTTATAGACACTTAGGTTTTGCTTTGGTGCTTAAAACAAACCCCTTTCTATATGCCCCGTATTGCCGTCACCACACACACCCCAGGAAAACTAAAACCATTTAATTTGAGGATGAATAAATTGTTTCCTCAGAGCTTTCATTGTACCTGCTAATCTCTTCTCTGTGTTTAGAAAACAAAGCTGATTTATAAAGTTGAGTAATCCTAGAGGCTTGAATAGCTGTTGTCGTTCATATTGTGTGCTTTTGTGTTGTGTTCAGAAATATACCCCATCGCAAACATTTGAACGGGGGCTCCTGAAGTTTTGTGTAGATAGTCTGTAGTTTGTGTTCTTTGATATATTCATTTTGGAGCTTGGAGATGAATTGAGACATGTTAGCAAAATGACAAGTCCCCCCTGAGAAGCTGACATTCATGGATTAGTTCAAAACCATACAGCAAACACCAAAAAAATACGCGGCAACTCTCAATGGTCAGTTTTGCGTTTGGATTTCTGGGGAAACGTGATGGTGTATATACACTGAATGAGAATGGAAATTCTAGTGGCTGTTAAAGTAGGCTGATAAAATTGCCTCAGGCTTCACTTACTGTAAGTCTTATTGCTACAGTTCTGACATCAGTAAGTTATCTCCCGCTGAATTTACCGTGCGGCATAAAATTGTAGGTTAGCAGCACCTACCTGAGCCATTTTGGATAATGCCAGTCTCCATTTTAGAGAATTAATTGCCATTCTTTGCACTAGATGATCCAGGTTTCATGAAAATATGAAAATACTGCTTTATGGGAACATAAGGATTTTTGTGATTCTTTTTTTAACAGATTTAGAGGCTGGATTCATCCATTCATTCAAATTGCATTTAGAAAAGTATTTTTTCCTCACCTCCCTATTAAGCAAATAGACGAACTCTTCAGAGCAAGATCATATAATGTACGTGCTCTGAACTCCTGGTTTCTCTTTGATTTTTCAAGGAAACCTAGTTACTGCAAATTAGGCAACGTGATTAGCTCCTTAAGGCTTATACTTTGTTTTATTAATATTAAGTAATTTGAAAGAAATGCTTCATGGTAATTTAAAGGCTTTTAATCACAGTGATTGAAAGGCTATTGATATCAGGGTTGGTCAGTATTCTGAAATATTTAAGAGTAATGCCGTTTCTTCACTCATAGTATTAGATGTACAACATACAAAAAGAAATCTTTACTTTGGAAAGGGCGGCACTTTGAAAATGGTGTTGAAATCTGGATTCTTTCACATCTTTCTTGGTTTTAAATTTCATGGGATAGGGTCAGTAGAAAGAACTGCTAGGGTTTTGTTGATACTATATATTGACTTTTTAATTTGATATTTGAACTATTGTGTACTTACGATACATCTCTAATATGAACAGTAAATTCCTTGTCTTCACCTTTACTCAAAGTTATCCATACATTTATACGTGAATTATTATGTTTATTAATATATTTTCACTTGCTGCTCTACCACATCTTTTGTTGTTGAAGGTACCTGCCATGACAACTGGCAGGATCTGTAATGAATTCTTAATACATTTCTGGAGTTCCCTCTATACTAGGCTGGCTTGCAATAAATTGTGTACATGATATATCTTTGGGAAGTATGAATGAATTTTGCTTGTGTTCCAAGATGGCCACAGACCATGTTATAGAGTGTGCTTCATATGTTAATATTGCTATCTTTTAGCTGGACTTACTTGTTAAGACTCAGCACTGTGGTGCTATAAGTGACCCAGCATGTGGTTGGCCTTAGATGGTAGCAAAAGGAGCTCATATCTTGATTGTAAAATGATATGTAGGTTTGCCCTTTTCCTCCTGGAAAACAAATTTATTCCTTGCTTTGGATAGCTCTGTTGCAAATTACATGGGGAATTGCCTACTGCTCCTTTTTTCTTGGCAGCTTAAGTGACCTTTTGCAGTTTCCAAGAGTGAGGTAATTAGATATTTTTAAAGACTGAGGTCTTGAACCTTACTTAATATTAAGAGGAATGAATACAGTCAATGGCAGGCAAATTCAAGGTGCTCTTAATAGCAGGATATAATTCCCCAAGGACTGGTGGTTTCATACATAGGAAAATTATATTGTTGTTGCTCAGGTATGAGAGTGCCTGAGAGGGCCACCTAATACTGGGGCCAGCCCAATAAATGCACTAGGAAAGCATGTAGCACTGCAAGGATACTGCCTGGTGGGGTGTGCAGGAGTAAAGGTGAATGTGACTCAATTTGCAAGGGAGAACTATTTACCTTCACTTGACTAATTGTCAAGATCTATGTCTCTGAGGGAGAATGTGTCAAGTTAACATTAAAGAACAATATGTAAGGTGTTTCAGATGGAAATAGCAGTGGATAATATAAGCCCTGTTAAAAGCATGTTTGTCCTTATGTACCCAGAAGGGTGTGTGTGTGTGTGTGTGTGTAAAGCAGAATCTTTGGGAAATAATTAAAAAATGTACAAATTGAATTTATTACTACCCTAGAGGCTATAGATTGAGGCATGTACCTCCATGAGTTATAAAGCAGATATTAGTCTCAGAATTATTCCTAGTGTTCAGTTCTTTTCCTGGAATTAATGATTACTTTTTGTGAACATACTGGTTTTCTTGGTTTTGTTGTGCTTCACTTATGGCTGAGTATAACTTTCATGGTCAAGGGAGAGGGGTGAGAGTCTTAGTATAACACCAGAAAGTGGGCTTCCAAATGCCAGCCACATTCAGTTAATAGTTTAATGTTCCTTTCAATTATAGTTTTCAGTTACATTTCATGTATTTGTGGTTTAATACTAATTATCCATGATAATTCACTTCTGAATTTTCAATTTTATAATATTAAAAGAATATAAACATCTTAAAAATTAGAACGTAAACACTCTAAAACATTAGAAGTAGACTTAATTCTGTTTCCACGAATGAATGTAATAAGATGCAATCGTTCACATCTAGTAACTACGAAGTTTTAATTGTGTCATACATAATAAGAAATTATGATATGCGACATTTAGGGATTCCAAGAATGTTTTAATATTGGTGGCATAAAATTCCCCAAATTTGTCTTACTAAAGTACTCTTGCCCTCAGATATTATATGTTAAGCTACTTAAAGAGCCAGTGAGGAGTTATTGAGAAAACTACTGCCAGTTTTCCTGTTTGCACTCTTGTCCATCAGGTCCTTGAACCGTATTGTTTGAGTTAGCAAATGATTTCAAAGACCACAGAGGGGTTTTAGACATCAAGGAAAGCTTTTTCTAACCTAGCTGTTAACTAATAATTTTATTATGCAATCAACCAGCTTTCAGTAATATCAGACAATTTAAATTTGTCCATAAACAAGAAATTGTCTTTGTACGTCTATTTGTATTGTTCTGGTATCTACCTTTGTTCAGTAGTCAATTAAAGAGTATTTTCTCCTCGTGTTCTTTGTTGCCGTAATTACTTTCATTGTCAACAGCGTGATTTAATTCTAATGAGAGCCCATTTGTTCCTCCTTTTTGCCATATCCTCTCGTCTCTGTTTAATGCTTTTCAGTCTGTGCTAGAAAGGTTGTCCCCTGTCATTCCTTCAAATGAGGTGGAAGTTATCCAAAATCCCTCTTGCCGTAGAAAGTGGCCAATATTTCATGAGACCAGGTATCTTATACCTTATATTTCTTGCCAGGCTACTGGCTTTTTGCTGCGTTCTTCTGCCTTTTGGCTTTCTTCACTTTAAATACAGAAAGTCACCCCAATGGGTGATCACTTGCATGTGCTTATTCTCCAGTAATCTTCTAAATTCCTTTGCTTAATCTGCTATCTCTGAGGTGGTACAGAGGCATTTGATAAATGCGAATGTGGATCCTTATTCTCTGAGACTGCAAGTTAGTCCAATTCCAGTCACTTCTGATGTCTTCACTTAAAGAAGGGAACACTTGTTATCCGTGTTATCTCTCTGTGGCAGAGTATCATTTCTTCTCTCAGGAATCCACGGTGAGGTTTATTTGTTGTCTTTGGGAGACACAACTGCAGTGGGAGCAGCAGTGTTTGTACTGAACCCTAAAATAAAATGGAGAAATGAGCTTTTATTAGCTTTTAGGACACATTTTTAATGTAGTAGAATATTTTTGCCGTGGCTTATGATGAAATTTGCTGGGTGGATAATGATAGAATTTGAAAGAACACAGTTCTTAAAGAAAAAAAATTGTTGATCTATCAATCATCTCTTTAGTGTTCTGTTCTTTAAACACTGGTTTTTTTAATAGCAACTATGACTTGTGGGGTGTGCCCTCTTAGGCTCGTGGTTTGATTTCTAGCAGTAGCACATTTCTGCAGCGCGTCCCCTGTCTCTTTCGGTTACTGTGTGTCAGTTCAGTTTGCAGAGTGGGTTTCATCTGTGTTCAAACTGGGCTTCAGAGGAAATTAATCCAGAAGCTCTAGTTTAAGTATTCATTAAGTGCTTCCTTACCTTTAATAGGCTTATAAGGTCTAAACCACTGGTTGGGCCCCTGAACAGCTTCAGACCACGTTATATAGTTGGAACACTGGATCAGGGGCCAGACAGTGATCTAGTCCTGAATGGTGTAGCATCTGTAGATGAAGAAGCCTCGGCACAAAGAGCTTTGAGCTGCTGAGCTGTTGCTTTTGCTCCAAATTGCTTTCAAATGTGGGCTTAAGCTGAGAAACAGAAGGTTTTAGTTTCTGTCACAATGCATTCGTATTCAGCCATTCAGTGTTATTTTAGCTTGACCTCATCATTTATGGAATAATTAAAAATATTGAGAAAATACTTGCGCACACCTTTGCTATTGGAGAGCTTCATTTCAGCAGCCCTTGTATCCTGGACAACACAGAAATAGCAGCAATTTCAGAATCTACTAATAAAGACTAGAATCCTTGGAAATGGTTGTATCATGACAGGCTTCTCTGAGCAGAGTAAATGTCTGATCTGAAGCAAGAATATTTACTATGGAGGTCAATTGGATTTAAAACTCATATTTTATCAGAAAAGTCTTCAGTCAGGGAAAATACATAAGTGGTTTTATTTATTGTCCAATTGAACGGGCTCAGAGATTGTCCTGGTTTTGCCTGTTTTGATCTGTATAATACTAGTTTCCCTGTTTTATAGCTTCATGAATACCATGGATGCTACTATGCCTCAGCCCCAAGGACAAACTGAAATGATGTTAAATTATAAAGTATCTGACCTTGGTACATTTTCTGTACATCAACAGAAGAGTTAAGACAGTGACGAAGGGTTTAGAGGAAGAAGAAATCTAATATTTCTCTAACACTACAGAAGGGCTTTTAGGCAATCAAGGCCACGCAAGCTAATTTGTGACTGATAATACAAATTATGTGCAGATTCTTTCAGATTGTTTAAATTAACTCCAGGGATATTTTTAGAGCAACTTTGTTTGGTTTAATGAAAAATATTATTAAATCATTAGTCAATGAAAGTAGTTATTTAATTTTGTATGTATGTAAATTATCATATTCATATACCACCATTATTATCCTTTAAATAACATGGCTATTCAGGATTATATCTGTTTGGTTAAACTGGTCAGGTTCCTCTTAGTAACTTCTCTGCTTTACTTGCAGGTTGTATATAAAAATAACGATGTCAGGTTGGAGTTGTCTCGACTTGCCAAGCAAGGAGATCCTAAAATGAAGATTCATGGGGTTGTAGCATTTAAATGTGAGAATGTTGCAACCTTAGATCCAATCACATTTGAAACACCAGAGTCTTTCATCTCTTTGCCAAAGTGGAATGCCAAGAAAACAGGCTCAATATCATTTGACTTTCGTACAACTGAGCCAAATGGCCTGATTCTTTTCAGTCATGGAAAACCAAGGCACCAAAAAGATGCCAAACACCCCCAGATGGTGAAGGTTGACTTTTTTGCCATTGAGATGCTTGATGGCCACCTCTACCTGCTGTTAGACATGGGATCAGGTACTATAAAAATAAAAGCCTTGCAGAAGAAGGTGAATGATGGTGAATGGTACCATGTGGATTTTCAACGTGATGGACGTTCAGGTAAGATTCTTTTTTAATATTCACTATGGTTTTACATGTTTTATCCAAGGGAATACTGCATATATATTATGTTGCCACTATTAAGGTTGTGCATCATCTGAAAAATAAGGGAAATGGAAGAAGTCATTACTGTCAGGTAGCAGAATACAATGATTTGCAGAATAAAATATCTTATGTTAACATTTATTGGGTAATCAGGTACTTAATCTTGCAAATAAGTGTGCTGTGTACTTCAAAAACAAACAATAATCTCCCCCTGTACTTGCTTACACCAAATAGCTGAAGTGGCAAGTTTCAAGAATAAAAACAAAGCAAAAAAGAATTACTGAAAGTAATGTAGGGAATAGATGGCCCACAGAAACAACACAGACCTTCCAATCTTGTCAGCAGATCTCAGCATAATTAACTGATATGCTAATGAATGGCTAACAACACATATCAGCAGAAATGGAAATAATTGACTTGCTGTATTCTGTCAGTATTATTCCTATTCTGTAGCAGTTTACTTGACAAATGATCAATGAAGAGGGTAAAAATAAAAAATTCATAAACTCTTCCTAATGGTACTGAAATCTCTTATCGCATAAAATGTATTTAACTAGTGAAAGTGTCCTTGTGTTTCAGCTGCATCTGATCTTGTCCATATATATTGACTTGAGCAAATAATCAATATCTGTTAATAGAATGGATTTGTCCTTCAATGATATCTTTCCTGTAGTTCATGCCAGGATTTGGGACGAGGGGAAAATGTCTTTAATTCAGTCCATCAAAGAATTTTCCAATTAATACCACTATGCAATCTGAAGTTTATGTACACTCTGAAATTGAGTGTTGAAAACTGTAAACTCCTCTTCTTTTGGATTTTGTGAGGTATCCCCCACTTTCTTCCTTCTGGTTGACTCCTTTTCTATTACTTGCATTTATAATTTCTTTCTGAAACTTCACACCCAAAAAATTGTTTTATGACTTACTTTCTTACTACCCACAAATCAGATTTCAGATCAAGAGAATCTTAGGTGCAGATTTAAATTGAAGATTTCAGTCAAATCCATGCTGAAAGTCAGACCAAATTCAATTCATCAGTCCTCCTTAGGATTATGAAAAATAATTACTTGATTCCTGGGCTGTGCATCTTTGAATTCAGATGGTAGAGAGCTTGATTTTCTGATTATAGGATGTCAGTCACTTATTTACATTTCTTGAGGCTAAAAAGAAAACCAAAACCCAAAAAACCCAAACAACAAAACACACAACTTCTCAAAATCCTCAATTGTGATTGAATATCCAGGGGTTATATTATGTATACTGCAATCTTTATTTCAGGCTTCCTTCTTAAGTACTGTTTCGGTGATTCATATGAAGCATTAAATCCTGTAATAATCGTGCTTGTGGGACTCTACTGAAAGCAAAGTTTATTCTTACATCCAAAGTCAACACAACTGTAACGAAAAGAAATAAATGCACAGGAATTGTTTACATTTAAAGAAATGTTC
This sequence comes from Limnodromus scolopaceus, assembly GCA_028565335.1. NCBI lineage: Eukaryota > Metazoa > Chordata > Aves > Charadriiformes > Scolopacidae > Limnodromus > Limnodromus scolopaceus. The sequence continues at coordinate 9,749,823 of JAOXNO010000024.1, forward strand.
TGCACTTTCATTGCTTCATGAAAGCTTTAGCTCACATGGGCCATTAAGAGAGTTTAGGACATACTTTATTTAATTCTTTAAAACTGTTGATTGACATCAGCAAGAATGTAGACTAATTTTAGGAAGCAATGCACACATGGTGATCAGGACTGCATGTTCTTTTTAAGTGGAATTATTGTAGGTTGTAGAATTATTGTAGCAGGCTGGACTAGCCAGTCCAGCCTAAACCACAACAATTATAAGTAATCAAATATATATATGTAAAAGAAAAATTAATCCAGCTGATGAATTGTCTATGATCAAGATCGGTAAATTTTATTTACCCTGTCACTCTTGAAAACTGACCATAGTACATCCCTAAAACATTGAACTATTACCAAAAATAGTTAATACGTATGTAGGCATATGGATTGACAAACTGAATTTTTGTCTGAAATCTGAACCAGACATCAAGTATTTTCTGTGATTTTAATTCATACAATAATACTTTACAGTAGAAGTGCCAATAACAGAGGCAATACTGTTATTTTTCTCAATGAGCGTATTGGCTGAGTAGTATCTTAGACGGTCAGATTTACCTAAGTAAAAATTACTAGCTAACAATTAAAATAAACAGTGAACTGTATGTTCCTATTTTCTTCTGATTGGAACAGGAAGTACTGATGTGTTGTGTTTAGATTATTTCTTCATGATTTATTCATGTCGGTCTATTATGCTTTTTTTTCCATGAATAATAAAATCTACTTGGCTTTTCTAGGAAGCTTTTTCATTTATTTTCTCTAGTCAAAACCAAACATACTGGCAATCATATGAATATGATCATTTTTCACTTGCTTACCTTCGGAATTTTTTTTGTATAAGGCAATGAATACACCTTGTATTAAAAAAAAAAAAGGCTTTTCTGAGACTGTCTTGTTGCTGCTGACAAAATACTCCCCAGCCTATCAAGTACAAGGAAGAGATTCTCCTGTTAATAAGTAGCTCAAATAACCCGTGTTTTGGGGTTTTTTTGGGTTTTTTTGAAGTCATATTTTGTGTCTTGCAATCTTTCACTCCTAGCCTTCAAATCCAATGCAGAGTGACTCCCTCAGATAATAGAAAGCTGTGACATTTCTCAAGGAGCTTTGCTAATTTGCTTGACTTGCGTATTAGCTGGATCAGCAAGTACTCGATTTATTTTTCATTTTTTGCGCTCTTCCAGACTCTCAGTCACAGGGAGCATCCACTCTAAACTACTGACTTTGTCATTGTCCGTCTGGGACTGCGGTGGGGAGATTTAAGGAATGAGAATACGTTTTTAAACTGTACTTATCCAGGCCCCGTTCACTAGTAATTCTGCTGATCCCCTCAGATTTTGGGAAATACAAGGAAGGGGAACAGATGGTGCCCTTCAATTTCCTTTTGCTGAAGGAACTTTTGACCTATTATTCTTATTCAAGATTTTCATCCTAGAATTCCATCCTGCTGCCTGAAAGGCCTACTCTGAGTGCTTCCTTACCTAAAAAGCAGATCTTCAGTGAGAAGGAACTCCGAAGGTCCTTATTCCCAGTGTTAAGTAAAGATTGATTTCCTATCTTCTCTGTTGGGCCATCTTTCTTGCTAGCAGAGGAAAGGGAACACATGTTCTCCAGCAGTCTGTCTTTTTTTGCTAAGTATACAGCAAAGGACATCAACCTGGTACCAATTGCTGTGTCCTCTCGTGTGAACTGAGTTCCCTTCCAGTATTCGTGGTTATTCTGAATTCCTGTGCAGGACAGTAGCTTCATAACTGCTTCCCATGTGTCGTTGGGCTCAACGATGGGCTGTACGATGTGATCGCAGCCCTCATCACAGCTACTGTGTTATGCTTTAGCACATGAGATGTAAAGTATATTTAGAATACCCTACTCTGATTTTTCACTGTTCCTTAATAAGGAAAATGCGTTTCACGTGCACAAAAAGAAACCAAATAGACCACATAAAGTAAGCACAGAGATCAGAACAGTTGTAGTAGCTGTAGTTCCAATCTTCATGTTTAACTGATCAGGATTGAGACAGGGTTTAGAAATAGGTCTCGGTTTCTTATACACAGCCTTATGAAAAAGTAGCTTGCTGAGATAATGAATATGATTGGAGAGGCTCATTAACTCACACCTAAGGGAAATGTTTGTCTGTTCGTCTCTTAACGTACTGACAACTCTGCAGTAAAAGAATTGGTGAAAAACCAAACTAAAAGAAAACAAACACCATGAAGCAGCTGTAAAGGTCTTTGCTCACAGTTCTTCTTGTAACACAGTAGAGTTGATTTAATAACTGTTTTCTGAGACTTGAGTATTGTTTAAAGTTTTGTTAAACTGTTTATCATATTCAAGCATAACCTTGCAAGTGTTTTTTGACTAAACCCCTATTCATCTGTTGGAAATCATCATTAGACAGTGAAATCAGAGAAGAAACATTACTCTTCTAGTCAACTTCCAGTTGTGTATGACAGTGTAAAACAGAATGTACCAGAATGTATTCATAAGTAGGTAGCATTTAAGGGTTAAGAAGTCACTGAAATTTTGAACTAAAGTTAGCATTTCAGCTTAAATACCAGAAATTATGTCTAGACTATGTAATTAGAGTTTAACTATAATCAGTAACTCACTGTAAGTAGTGCTTTGTCGATCCATTACATGCATTGTTGTTGCAGGTTCTTTTTTCACATGTCCACTTCTATATACTTCTTCCCCATATTTTCAACTTTTTTAGTAACTGCCAGATTTGCATGTTCTGATTTCAGCAAATGTTAATAGTTTACATATTTGAGGTAATGGGTTTATCTTGCATTTTAAGGAAAATTCTTCAAATGATCCTGTTAGTGTTTTTCATTTATTCGTGAACTCATAGAAAAATTGAGATGGGGTGACCTTGAGAGTTCCTCTATTTTAATCCTCTAATGAAAGTATGACATAACGCACTTGCATCGGTCTTGACAGATGTGTGTTGAGTTACCCCAGCAGTGGGCACTGTACAGTCTTCCCATGTAATCATTCAGAAACTGAATATTTCTATATATAAAACAAGCCGTTCTGTCCATCATTTCCTTTTTCACAAGCACAAAATAAACCACGCTTTTTGTCTTGTGTCATAGCTCCATACCATTTATGGTTTGAATGCTCTTATGTCAGTCTCCGGTTTCCTTCATAGACTAAGAAATCCCAGCTGCTTCCTATCCTTATATGTCGTGTTCTGTAGCTATTGGCCATTTTATTGCCATCTTCTTCAGTCTCCCCAGCTGATCTGCATCTTTCTCAGAGTTCAAGGTAAACCTTACCAATCCTCACTAAAGTGGTACTGTCTTCTCCGTACCTCCCAATATATTTCTCATTTTGCTCACATGTATGTTATTGTTGACTTATATTCTTGACTCTTCCTTTTGAAGAACTCCCACTTATCAGTTATCCTTTCAGTCAATAATTCTTGCCGAAAATAAAAATTTCATTAGTTTTTCTCACTGTTCCTCCAATACATAAGAATATTTCTGAAAGTTTAAATTGCATTTTGCTCTCTGGTGAAATGATGTAGAATCACAGCACCCGTAGGTCATTATAGGACACTTACATTTCTGAGAAAACATAAAAGGGAAAACTGACTACATCCTCAAATGTTCCTTAAACGTGCTCATAAAGATGCACAAACACTATGCAAACCTTTGCTTTATCTTGTTATATATCTTCTGATAGTAGGGAGACTGTTTGTAGTAGTAGTACTTTCCAGCCCTAAAATCCATATGTCTCAAGTCTCATGTGGGAGTTGGATCTCCTGAGACCTCTATCCCAAAGAGCTTTTGCTAAAGGTCCAAACTGCTCAGCTCTTCATTCTGTCGGTTAACCTGTCAAACCGAAAAAGAACAAAGTATGTAGCTCTCACGGGTCTCCTCTTCATTGCTAAAAGTGAAGCCTAAATTTTGAGATATATTCAAGTAAAAGAATGATCTTTTTCTGACCTGCCTCTGCTTAAAACTCACACTTTAGTATTTATGCTATAAAAATTCTGAATTTTATATTCTCATGCACCACTGCCACCAGTGTTATCGCCTGGAATCTGTGTCATGCTGACTGTGGAAATAGCAAATAATTTTCCTTTCTGTATATATGTATGATAAATACAATGTGGTAAATGTGATTCTTCAGTGTCTTTTGACCATTAGTCCACTTTTAATAGTGTGTCCAGCGGATGTGGCTGGTACATTATAACAATCTGGTGGCCTATATAACGTTTTGATTTATATTTTGCTTGCTTTTGCACCCATATAGAATGATTAGGAGTCACTTCGTGAAAATTTACATGAAGGTTATTTTTTCAAGTGATTTTACTTAGTAAATAAAATTAAGTTTGGTTAACACAAGTATGTTCTCTGACTCTGTGTACTACATTTAGTTATCTGTCTATTCAAATTATAAAAATTGGATACCTCATTACTTTTTAAAAGTACAACAAAGAGAGTCTTTACAGTCGATTACAGTTTTTTTTGTTCAGACACTTTGCAGAAACAGAACTTTATTTTAGGCTTAATTTTTTGCGTTTACTTTTTAAACTTAAATGGAAAAGATACTTCTGATTTCCTGAGGTTCTATATACATCCTTTCTCCCTCTCTTTGTAACATGCACACATTTTGAGGTAAGTGTCAGCAGCATTGATTTTTCCCTCTAGGAGTACATCACTATCTTCTTAATGATTGCCTGTCTGGCAGCTGATGAGAGTATTTTCCTTCTGCACTTAAAAAGTCTTCTCCAAAGCCCACTGAAAGTGGGTGAAAGTCTTTTGGAATGCTGTGTCTTTGGATCCAAACCAAAGACACAGATTTGTCTCCCAGGTTACAACCTATCAATGCAACCTCAGCCTTAATGCTTTGAAGCACATAGCAGGTAGTGAAGAGATTTTTTTTTTTTTTTGCTTGGTTTTCCACCAGCAGGATGTTTCTGAAGATAAGTCTGAAATGCATTCCCCCTACCCCTACAAGATTGGTAAAGTGATTTTACCTTTTTTTTTTTTTATTGTCACCATGCAGTATTGTGCGTAAACGTTTTCACATTGTTCATTTCCTGACAGTATTTGTACTACATTTTAATTAAAATAATGAAGTGTATCTATTATCGTTTAGCCATACAAATGGAATACCGATGTTTCATGTATAGATACTCTCCAGGACCTAATGGGTCATTTAGATTAATGAGTAAAACAGCAAGTACCAAAATCTTTTAAATACCTTGAAAATCATGCATCTTTTTGTCATTTCTTCTCAGGGACCATATCTGTGAACACATTACGTACACCATATACTGCACCAGGGGAAAGTGAAATCCTTGACTTGGATGATGACTTGTATCTTGGAGGCTTACCGGAAAACAAAGCAGGCCTCGTCTTCCCAACAGAGGTGTGGACAGCACTTCTCAATTATGGATACGTCGGCTGCATTAGAGATTTATTTATTGATGGTCAAAGCAAAGATATTCGACAGATGGCTGAAATTCAGAGTACAGCTGGAGTAAAACCCTCGTGCTCAAGAGAAACTGCAAAACCTTGCCTTAGCAACCCCTGTAAAAACAATGGTGTATGCAGGGATGGGTGGAACAGATATGTTTGTGATTGCTCTGGTACAGGGTACCTTGGCAAATCGTGCGAAAGAGGTAGGTTCCATCAGATGGCTGCATTTCTACTTTATAGAATCCTGCACAATGACTAAGAATGGTAAAATACTATTAATTCATCTGAGGTAGAAATAGTGTCTTTGATTTTGCTTGATGTGAGATGGAGCCCTGCTCTAGACTGAAAGAAATAACTGTAGAGGAAAGATCTTAGGGGAGTTTCTGTGATGCATAAGTAATTACTGGTTGATTATGACAGAGACAGTACTGCTAAATGTCTCTCGGAAAACGTTTCCTTTTCTGTCTCCTCATACATTGCGGAGTTCTGGAAAGCTTTGTGAAAGTAATTTCAATTATTTTTGCCTTACTAAATGGTCACATCTCAATTCCAAACTTAGGTCTTGTTCTATGCCTATTTATGTCAATACCACTGTGTTATCAAATTAAATTAATTAAATTTACTTTTGAATTTCACAGTATCACTTAAATCCATGACCAGGACTTTAGCTATGAGTCAAAGGAAAAGAATTAGTGTAGGATCCTATACTTCTTACTTAACTTTTTTTTTAAAGATCCTAGTGCCCAAGGAAACAGTTTCTGCTTCTCTTAATTCACTGAGTATCCCTCTTGCCTACAAAAGGTAAGTGTAAAGTTGACAAACCCCATTTATTTAATGGAAAATGTGGATAGTGGCAAGGAAGATAGAAGTTGACAGTTTTATTCATTTTTGTAGTTAGAAAGATAAAACAAAAGTGTATTTTTTAAAAATAAAAACCTGATGAACATTTGTTTGTAAATAGACATGTATGTTTATGTAGACTTAATACCATCCTATTATTAGCATTTGCAAGTACATTCTCAGTTTCTTCTGATTTTTGTGTCTTAACTTTTTGAATATATATGCCTTTGGCTCATGGCCAGTTATTCTGAGATCTCCAGATTGTTCTCTTACTGGTGGAGTGAAGCTGGCAGAGGGCATACCCGAGCTGTCTGATGCATTACAAAAGCCTTCAGTTAAGCGTGTCTGGTGTACCACCCTGTGGCAAAATTCTGCTATTACATACGGCACAAGTGAAAATGGGATTTGCATTTTTTCAGCTTGAGAGCTAGGAGACGTGTGTTGGAAACAAACACATGCAAATATGCAATGAACTTAAAAGCAGGCTTCATCATGACAATTTCTCATAAATATATTTGACAGGTTGTAATATTTTATTCAGAAACCTTTGTCTTTTTTATTACCCATACTTTATTGCTGACCGTCTTCCAATATAGAGCCTGATTTTTGCCTGTGTGTTCCCCTAGTGGGAACGGTGGTGCTATGGTGTGTCTACAATGGTATTTGGTTCTTGTCCAAAAGAAATATGTGCAGCAGTTCAGACAGTATGGGATCATTGCCTACTCTTGGGTTTCCCTCTCCAGCGGAAACTGCACTGAAAGAAGATCTCCTTCCAGTAATATTCATATCCCAAATGGCCATGCATTAATAAGATTATAGCTTTTGGGATTCTGAAAGCGATGTTTTGGCATCCTACCACGCAAAGTTATTATAACTACTACCCGTGTGCAGTAACTGATAAACTTTTGTAGTTGGTGATACAAGCAACACAATTATAATTGTTCAAACTAATTTAAATAAAATAGGCCCATGTTCATTTCAACAAACAATACAGTTTCACAAAGAGAAGAAAGCATTAGAATAAAATATTGGGGATTAAACAACTGGAATATTGAACTTCGTGTTAAGTGATTAAGGTATCTTCAGTAAACAAAAGCATGTAGCTACTTTTTAGTACTGTCATTTATTTTTCATGCTATTTCCCCTAAAATAGGAGTGCTAATGTCCATATTGTGGATGTACCATGTACAATGCAGTATCTGCAATTAATTTCGGCAGTTTATCAGTGCACAAAAAAATTGAACACAACTCAGTTCTCTTTTAATTTCAGTATACTTAATATTTTTGTATATCCATGTGCTTTTTAGCCTGTTACAAATTATTCTTCATTTTCTTCTTGATTTTCAGTAAGGTTAAACATCAGTATAATCTGTAGATTGGCTTTAGTAGATTATGGGAACTATAGCAGATGGATGGACAGATGTCACGGCAATATAATTTGGCTTTCTGTCTTACTTTGATTGTGATTCACAGTACGTGACGTGACTGCCTCTCGGCAAAGCCTTTTGCAGGTGTATACTTTTGCCTGGATGGCTACGAGCAATGCACAAGAGTAAAGTCATCAAACAGAACGTAGGCATGCAAAGAAAGATTTATCAAAGTGACATTTCCAAGGAGAAAATATATTTAAATTAGAAAGTGTGTGTAGATGTCTACATTGCACATGCACCCACACCTGCATACACATATATACATTAAGTAAAGTAATATCACTTTCATTCCTTGCATTATCTCTGGACACTTTAAAATTTAAAGAGAAATAATACAGGAGATGTGATAATAGATGGTATGAAGAATCATGTGTTCAAAATAATTTAAATCAGAGATACAATTCTATAATAAGTAATTGTTCCTATGTGTTATGGTTCTAGCACCTCTCTAGTGTGGCTTAGGACTTCAGTCCTGAAAGAATACCAGTGTAGAAATTGGGAGGAATCATTTCGCCTTCTATTCACGTAGTATCGAGTAACTAATTGCATATTAAGAGTTGTTTCCATCAGAGTGATGGAAGGGTTCCTCATGATTCACCAAGGCTGTAGCTTTGGGCCTGGATGGGCTGAAGCAGCTGCCATAGCGAACACCCAGACAGCGCTTCACTGAGCCTGCGCCTGTGAATAGAACGGGAACTAAAAGTTTGAATTTGACTCGGTAGCCGTTGACATACCTGAATACTCACACACTTAATAGGAGTAAAATCATATACATCGGCGAGCGTTTTCAGGGCAGGATATTGTTGCTGTATGTATATTGGTAAGTAGAACAGGGTCAGAGAGCAAATCTGAATACTTGGTTACTGATGGACAAGTAACCTGGACAAGTTCCTGTGCAACGTGCTCTAGGTAGACCCGCTCTGGCAGGGGGTTGGACTAGATGATCTCCAGAGGTCCCTTCCAA
>JAOXNO010000024.1:9758594-9793708 GCA_028565335.1 Limnodromus scolopaceus
AATAGAACGGGAACTAAAAGTTTGAATTTGACTCGGTAGCCGTTGACATACCTGAATACTCACACACTTAATAGGAGCACTGTGTTGTTAAAAACAAACCAAACATGACTACAAAACTTATGAGGAAAAACACTGAAATTCATATGCCTAGCCCAGACTTCTTTCACTTTGATTTAAATAAACTGTGGGTTGAAGAACAACATCTATTTGGAAAATTGTTTCTCCGCATAAATATCTGAGCATTTTTGAGGGTAGAAACAGATGGAGGGACATTCCCTGAAGAGTAGGTGCTTCAGTCTCTTCAGCAATTTAAGTAATCTCGGTGAAATTAAGGTGCTGAATCTCCTCTCATGCTGGTACTAGTTTGTGCATCCTTGTGATAGGCACGGAACTGAGTAAGGTAGTGTGTGTATATGTGTGTGTGTATATATATATACACACATATATATAGGAAGGAAGAGTTATCCAGCCCTGGAGATTCTAATCAGAAACAAATTGAAGGAAAAAATGGAGAGGTGAAACTGAACCCCTTTAGTGTGTTTTTGGTTTGTTTCGGTGGTGTTGGTTGGTCTTTAGCACAGAAGCGGTAAGGTGTTTTAATGGTCACGTTTAGAAATATATTGAAGAATCAATGTGTAAAATAATTTTAATCAATCTCTGAATTACATTTTACTGTTTATTTCTTGTTAATTAGTCTACTGCATGCACTTATTTGCTGCTACAAAAAAATATTCAGTAATGTTTTAGAATGTTTTCTGCTATTTTTCTTTTCAAAGCTATGCTTCCAACACTGAAGTGATAGTAAAATTATTATTCCCTGCCGTGGAGACTCAGATTCTTTTAATGAATAGCACATTCTGAGCTAAACTTGTGGTCTATTACCATTTAATATAATAATTAGAGGAAGCTGAACAAGAGAAAATAGACATTCTGCCAACACTTATGTGAGAACAGTTTTAGCAGTGTAGATCTCAAAGAAAGGTAAGACATCCCTTTGGAATTAGTCAGTCCGAAGCAAAAAAAAAAAAAATCAAAAGTTAGGGGCAAAAATTAATGCGTAGTTTTAGTAAAAATGTTATTTTGAGGTTTGCGTAACTGGTGTAACCCCCAATTTCTCTCCTCTTTCACCATCTTAGTGACCAGGCCTTTCAAATATACAATCCGTTCTGGACAACCGAAGTAACTGCAGGATGGAAACAATTCCATTAAACAACTGAAATGATCTGTAGGTCTAAGAAAGTCAAAATAAACCAAGCCCTTCTTATTTCATCTTGAAAACTCTTTTTTCCTACTGCCGGAAAAAGAGAGTTCTCTTTCACTGTGTGCCGCCAACCGTAATGGTGGGGTAATAAGGCATTGCTGTGAAGAATTACAAGGGAAGAGGGAACTCCTTGTTCTGTCAAAGGTCCCATACATGCACTGCTAGATGCCTCCTCTCTAGCCAAGACCAACAGAACCTGGAAATGTACACAGCTGAGAGCAACACTGAGTCAAGTGGAAGAGATCATTCATGTGGCAAAATCCAGCTTGCCATCTTTAGAGAGGAACACAATATTCACAAAATACCATTCAACCATCTTAGTGGAGCAATCATTTAATAATGGTTTAATACCAAAAGGTTTTCCTGACAACGCTTGTACCAGCAGACTCATTTCAAGTGATAAACTGAACATAGGTTTGTTTTTTTGTTTATTTTAGGAATATGTAGTGTTTCTGATCTTCAGTTACAGCTCTCAGGGCTTTGCTAACTCTTCTTTTGTGGTTTTTTTTTTCTGCAATACCGTTGTATTTAGAAACCCTGTGACTTGGAGCTCCCCATACTGAAAGGAGCTAGTTGACATGAGTGGGTTTTCCTCGTTGCCCCCAGAGCTTTGAAGTCATTTGCTCTTCTGTTCAGTCTCCTTGGTCTGTTCTTGGAACATCTGTTTCCAAAATAACTGGCACAGTATGGTTTAGGAGGATTGAGTATCTAATCACATCAGGTCTGTTCACCATGATGTTAAATACTCACAGGTCATCTATGATTAAATTCAGATGGTTCCTTCTCTCCATTTTCTGTAGTTTTCTAAAAGACAGAGTAATTATAGGAAAGCCAGCAAACACTACCAGTGTTGATTCTGACTTTTTTCTTTTACATTAATTGTTATAAGATAATTAATTAGCAACAGACCTTTAGTATTGTTAAACGCTGTTCATCCTATACCATCTGATTTTTCTCAGTTTATAAAAACCCTGAATAGCATTAATGTGTCTTTTTTAAAAGACAATATAAAACATCCCTTTCATTTTCTCTTACATTAGCATATAACTTAAACTTTTATGCTGGACTTGTTTAATTGCCTAAATTGTGTTTACCTTGATAAAGATCTTGGGGAACTTTTCATGCACAGACTACACAGCTGTATATAGGAATGAACTGTAAGCCCCTGTTCCATCCCCTTCCCCCCTGAAAAAAAAAAAAAGAAAAACAAACAAAAACCCCAACCCCTTAAAACGACCCAACAAACCAAACCCAAACAAACAATCAAAAAACCCAAATCATCTCCCATCTCCAAATCATCTCTTTAACTTGAAATCTCTTACCAGGCTGGCAAGAGTTAAGTATTCAATCTCCTTCACAGAAAAAATTTAAGTTTAGAATATGAAGAAAACCTTATTACCTGCATGGTTAGAAATCATCAATGTAAATGTAAATGTATTCTTTTAATCTGTTACATCTAATGACTTTCACACCACTATTAGGACTCTTTTTTTTTTTTTTTTTTTTTTTTCTCCCCCGACATCAAACTTCAGGTTTTCTTCAAGTCTTTATTGGGGAAGTCTGGAACTATTAATGGACATCCCATCTATCATTTTTGCCTCCAATATGCTCACAGAGTTACGGTGGAACATTTTGTCCCTTTACGGGCTGTGTAGGCTGGAAGTCTTGAAGATCTGTCTTTAACAGTACACAGGATACGCAATGGAGATGGTTTTGACAAACTGTCATGAGTATTGATGTTTAAAAAGAAATTCTAACATTGTTATAGTGATGATTAAACATATCAGTAGTATCAGTCCTTGAAAATATTTCTGTATGTGGGACCAGAATATTCCTTTGCTTGTAGATAAGTGTCTCCATTAAACTACAGCAAATTGAAGCACAAAGAAGCTTCCCCCAGGTGTTCTCTGCTGTCTTCTCTTTCTGCTCGTGGCTCATTTGGCCTGTTATTGGGCAAGTAACATATATATTTTTCAGTGAGCTGAGGTGCCCTCAGGATTGTGTCTTTTCCAAGAAATATTCTGTAGCATCCTGTTTAGACCTTGTCATCTAACACTTTGATAATTTCGAAGAGTGTTTTTGAGTGGATTAAAAACGAAGGAGACAAGGAAGAAGTTAGAAGGTTGCTAATGAATTAGTGGTAGGTAAACAATCAGATGTGCACAAAACAGGGCACGTTCGGGTAGTAAGTTTTGTGTAGTGGTTTTGCTTATGTTGTATGGTTAGTTTGGTATGTTACTGCAGACCCTACTGAAATTCCTGGTGGTCTGCCCACTCGCTATTGGCTTGGGGTAAAGGAGGTCGCTCATTCACTGCTTCTTCCACCACGATGTGCCACCGTCCATGGGGCTAAGAACGATGTCCAAAGACTGTGGTGGTTTAACTGACTGCAATTATTGATTGTCCTGCAAGAAAGGACTTCCTAATACATTCCAGAAACAGATATGTCCTTTGCCTTCTAGGAACTGCTGTGCCTCCCCGTGAGCAGAAATGCAGTCTTTCTGCTACCTTTCCTGTTACCAGCCTGGAGGCTGGGAAAAGAAGGCTCCTGGCTGGTTGCTCTGTGGTCTAACAGACTGTGACCACTCTGTGCCAGAGCCACTCACCGGGAGGGTTTCCTGTAATGTCTGAAAGTGACAGTTATTTGCTTGTCTCAGGGGTTTTAAGATCTTACCCTCAATATGCCAAGTCCAGTCTCGATCCTCTTGTTGAGGCTGTCGCAATGTTTGTACGGGCGATTTTGATTCTATCGTACCACAGTCATTGTGGTCATGAAGCAATCTGTGCTCCATCAGACCATGCTGGGGATATTTACCCATTTTGGGCGGCTTTTAACTAACCTGATGATGATTGTAACTGTGGTAGTAGATGGAGAATTCTAAGGTAATTCTCTAGGTGGATGATAGTCAGATGTGACCTTTTAATAGGCTGTAAGGTTTACCTAATAGCTTTTTATTGGCTTTGACCTATTTTGAGTAGCACAGGACTAGTTTTACAAGCATTTCTTCACGTGTGATTTTATCCATCTGCTTGAAGGTGCATACATGAACGGCTGGTTCATTAAAAGAGCAATTGAGTTTCTTTAAAGGGCAGCAAAATTTGCTGCTTAAAAGGACACAAAAAAACAACAACTGAAAAAAAAAAAGCCAAACCCAACTTTGCTTATGTTTCGTAGTAATAATTGTGATATGGAATTCGGTGTCACACTGAGTGAATAACCATTTATCGTCTTCTCTTTGAGCAGTTTCAGTAAATGCAGTATAATTCTTTAATAACTGATTTTCTCCTTTATGTTTTCAGAGGCAACAATTTTAAGCTATGATGGAAGTATGTTTATGAAAATACAACTCCCAGTGGTGATGCATACGGAGGCTGAAGATGTTTCTTTGCGGTTCAGGTCTCAGCGAGCTTATGGCATTTTAATGGCAACTACTTCTAGGGAATCTGCAGATACCCTTCGGTTAGAGTTGGATGCAGGACGAGTTAAACTAACGGTCAACCTAGGTAACAAATTCTTCCTCCAAGAAATTAACATTTTCTTTGCATTTTTCTTTTTGCTTGCAAACATTTATGGAACAGCCCGTTTTAACATTAAAAGTAAACTGAAATGATATATAAGCACATGTCAATGCAACATTTGCGTATGTACATATACACACAAATACATGCCCATTATTATATTTTATTTTGTTTTCTTTTGCATTTTTGTATTCTTTATAGAGTCTTAACATAATCCATCACAATATTTTTGTACTATTGTGTATTCTAAAAAGAGAAGACTACTTCATCAGTGGTATTTGGGGGCTAAGTTATTATTCTTCTTTGTGGAAGATTGGTCTCCATCCACAATTTCTTCACAGTAGCAATTCCACAATTGAAATGTGTAAGCAGAAACAACGTGTATGTAGGTCAGTTCAATTTTACCTCCACCAATTAATGTACAACAGGCAAACATATCAAAGAATTTCTTGTTTTAACACTGAAAACATTGCAATTAAATAGTCCCACTGATGGATTTCTTGGTCTCCTTTTTTTAGGTGTCAAATCTGTAGTAAATCCATCTCCTCTTTTTTAAACAATTCTGTAGTGGTATTTTTGTAGTATCGAACGATAACACAACCCTTCAATGCCCAAAGACTGCGGCCCTCAGCAAACAGCCGTGTGAACACAGAATGCACAAGCCCTTTTACAGAAAAAAAAATCTAAAGAAAAAAAAAATTGGTTTCCTGGTTTGAAATATGATGGACAAAATTTTAGGTTATGGTTTTCTCTAGTTTAAAAAAAAATATATAGTAAATAAAGTAAAGCACTTGTGCTATGCTTATGAATAAATCCAAGTCAGGACCTGAAAGAGAACAGAAGATGCACGTTCAGTGCAGTCATTCCCATTCAGTGAAATGCTATTTTTAAAGGGAATTAACTACTTTATTTCAGGTGCGATCGAAACAATTATTTCCAGAAAGTATGGGGGAAGGAAAAAAAGAAAATAATCACTGAACCCTCTACTTCATAGAAGTGTTGCTCACTAAAACACTGTTCAGGTGTTTAGAGTTTGGAAGGAAGGAGGAGAAGCAAAGGTTTTCCCTGTTTACCCTCCTCTTGCAGGGCGTCCCCTCTGGCCTGGAGCTGGGGCTGCTGCGGCCGCCCCCGGTGCTGAACGGGGCCTGGAGCCCCCCCCTCACCCCAGCACTTTCTGTAAAAGGGGATGTGCTGGTGCTGCTGGTCCTTGGCTGTTTGCAACCACTTTTCTGATGCGGTTGACGACACATGACAAACTCAGCTATATGGAAACAAAATCTAGGTTTGATGGTATATATGTTCCTCAAAGGTATAAACCAGGAGTAGCTGTACGCACCAAGTAGCATGGCGTAGAGTTTGGGGTTTTGGGGGGTTTTTTGTTTGTTTGGGGTTTTTTTCGTGGGTTTTTGTTTGGTGGTTGGTTTTTTTTTGTGGGTTTTTTTTTTTTTTTCAGTAATAAATGCTAAATGCAGATAGCCCAGCAGAGGATCCTGCTACAGACCAGCTCATTCTCTTTTTATACAAAACACCACGCTCTGTCAGTTTTTACCTGCTTCTGTAGTTCAAGAAAGTAAATAAACAACCCATGCCCTAGCAATATTGTTTCTTCTTCCAACACCCCTGCTTTTTTTCCTTTTTCTTTTTCCTTTTTTTTTTTTTTCTTTAAGTCAAGCAAGGAAATGATCAGAAAATAGACAGGGTTCCCTAACTATCAGTGTTTATAAATGTGTTGATTTTCTATATATTAATGTAGCTTTAAAATGTAGTCACCGTTCACTTCTTAAGTTTATACATTAAGAAAATATAAACCCACAAACCCCTATTTATAGGCCCAGGGAATGAGCTTTTGTGTTTTACTACGTAGTTTTTGAAGATCAGCCTTTGAGGTATACTATACACAAGTTGTCCAAGATGTCTGATTGGGGCCTGGCTTGCTCTATGACCCATTGTGACGGAGCACTTTCTAATTGCATTGAGAGAAATTACCTGTTCTTTCACAGATGGGGAGAAAGTTGCAGCCTGCCTCAGTTAAGCATCTTTGACATTTAATCCTGATTTTTTTCACTTAGATTTGTCACCATGTAGCTTTGTTTGAAATTGGCCATTTTTACCCTATTTG
Source organism: Limnodromus scolopaceus (assembly GCA_028565335.1). Classification (NCBI taxonomy): domain Eukaryota; kingdom Metazoa; phylum Chordata; class Aves; order Charadriiformes; family Scolopacidae; genus Limnodromus; species Limnodromus scolopaceus. Next base: position 9,765,494 of record JAOXNO010000024.1, read on the forward strand.
TCGTTTCTATTTATAAAGATTTATCGCAGTATATCTGGGTTATAACACTATGTAAAGACTGATGATATGGAGTGGCCATATTTGCATGTGTCTGTCCCCGGAAGGGTGGACTGTGATTTTATTGGATGTCTGCAGCTGTTACCTTGAAGGATAAATTTTCATTTTTCATCTATTCTTCCCCATCTAGACTGTATCAGGATTAACTGTAATTCCAGTAAGTGCCTATTCAAACTTTTTAAAATGTTATTCCACCATTATAAAATATGCAAACTAGATGAAAAAGATTGTGGACAGCTTGCAAGCACTTGATAATTTATTAATGAAATGTGATGATCAATTATCGTTGTGTAAAAAGTCATCATATACTCTAGTGTATATTTTTTGTCCTTCCCATTTTAAATAGAATATTAAAAAAGGATGTACTCTACAGGTTGTAAGCATACTTCTAGGAAATGGTACCTGTAGTACTGTATTATTCTAGATGGGTTATTTTATTTACAGTAGCCCTAGAATTTTTGAGCCAGCATTTCTGATAAGCTGTCGTATGTTTTCCCCTGCATCCTCCTTCTAGTGTTCTTGACATTTTACCTCCAACCTGCGGTGAGACTGTTGGAACCTAATTGTCCATAGTACAAGAATTTCTATTTTATAATCCTCCTAGCCAATTAACTGTATTTACTGGCTGCTTATAACACAATTGGTTTTGCTAAATCTTTGTTTTATGGAAATGTTACAATAAGGACATTATGTCTGAGAAAAGCAATATTTCTATGATGATTTTTTACACTCTAATCATGTAAGAAACCTTAAATTGAACAATTTTTCTCTGTGATATGCATGTTTATGAAACAGAGGGAAACATTTGCCAGATGAATGGACTAAATTTTAACTTCTCTGATATTATTTGGATTAAGAGGCTATATTCTGAAAGGAGAAAAAAGGACTGTGATTTTATTTTGAGTCTATGGAATTCCTGAATGGTGTCAACAAAATTATTGATAGTAAGTATGGTAGATTTGAGTTTTGGGGTTGGTTTGTTTTTTTTTTTTTTTCTTTTTCCTTCCTCACAGGTTTTACAGGCCAGAGGACTGGCTTTATGCAAAGAGAAAGAGAAACAAAGCTAAACAACAAATGACATAGGTAGCATTTGTACTTGTTAGTAGTTTCCCAAAAGACGTGAACATAGCGTCCCATAATAGTTTTATAATTCACAAAGAAAAATAGGGAACTGCAGTCATTTATGAAGTGTCACCTCCTAATAGATTTTGCAATGAATAACTTAACAAGACAAAAATACAGCATTCATATTAAAAAGTGAAGTTTTCTTGGGGCGAGTTTTAAATCTAAACCATATTTAAATCCAGACAGACTTTCCAATGCAGTAAAGGAAATGCTTGCAAGTACCAAGGCATAAAGATAGCTTTCTGATATTTTAAATAAATAAATAAAATTGTTCAGTTACGAAAACAAATATTTCCACTTTCTAAAAATGTCCATTGTCAGTTGTCAAAATGCTTAAGAATATGAAAAATCTCAGAAACACTTTGTTGGACTGTCACAGGACATTATTTTTTGATCATGACCAATTAGAAAAAGATTTCCAAGTATAAGACCGGCAGCTTTTTGGGCAGAAATGTAATGAGATTACCTGCTGCTGGTAAATTCCCTTTTTCCTTAGGAAAGGCAATACTGCTTTTTCCTAAATTCCTTAATAAATTTAGAAAATCCTTCTGAAAAGGAAGTTACTAAAAAAAAAAAAAATCAGTTATAAAGCCACAATAAAATAGTTGTTTTGTTTTTTTAATCTCTCTTGGGCAAAATAAGGTGTCATAAAAATAACTTTAAAATGATTTGTAAGTTCCACTTAAAAGGAAGTTTCGGATCAAAAGAGAGCCTGCAAATACAAAGTAAGTAATAGGCCTTTAATTAGAGGATTGTGAACAAGGAGAAATGTATGTACTGAATTGAGTTAGCAACTACAAGTTCTCGGAATCATACAATAGCAGCATAGCCTCTGTACAAAATATCCTTGGTATGAAATACTCATAAGTTATTTTTCTTTACAGTTTGTTTAGAGCCTTTTTGTTATTAGAAATGAACTTTCATGATTAGTTTCATCTCCCTTTGGTGCTTGTGTACTGAACAGATTTTTGTGAGCTTTCGGTACGGTAAGTACTACAATACTTTCTTATCAGCACTCACTGCAGTTTTTCAACAACCAGATAATGTTTCATGAGCAATTTCCCTGTTTTAATTTTTAGATTGTGAAGAATTACTGCTCTAAGCAGTCCTTAAAAGATGCTTGCTTCTTAGACAATATAATGGATTTTAGTGGAACACGCACAATTTGTTTCAAAGCAACAGCATCCAGAACTTGAGTCTTAATTTGCTGATCAGTAATATTTCAGTGCCTACCTCTTGGGTTCTCATGAGAGCTGGATGTATATCAATCCTGATTTTCTGTTGATAGAAGTAAATCTAGTTTTCATGTTTGAGAAACTTTTTTCAGCTTTTCTTATTTCTGTTGCTTAGAAATTAGTTATCTTAATATAATTTCACTGCTGGGACTGAAATACTGTTTATTATAGCTAGGCTAGTAAAAGAGTTAAGGTCAGGATGAAGCTACCTGGTTTGAATTTGGAGAGAGAACTTTAAAAAAAAATCGTAAAACCAAACATAAACAAAAGCTGATGTTTTGCTTGAGAGAAGAAAAGGAAAATATGAATGTAAGCATCTTATTTCCTACAGTGAATAACAAACCTAGCGAATAAAATACTGCAGTTCCTCCTCCCATTTTCCCTTGAGAGCAGCCTGAAACCTGTGTTCTGCTCACTGCAGGTCAATTAACCAACTGGTGACTGGTCAGAGCTGAGATTTTGGTAGCGATTTGTCCTACGCTTTATCATGCCTTCACCTTGAGCTGATGTCCTGTGTTGCAGAAGAGGTGGCATTTTGTGGTCTTCCTTGTTTGAAATGCAGACTTGTTTAAAATTTCAAAATGTTAATCAAATGTCAGGTTGCTATTGAGCTTGTGCCTTGTTAACAATGTTATGGAGACTGTTCATGCCATTTTTGTGGAACTGAGTGGCATACTAAAGTCAAACTGTTTTTATTTGGTGCTAGATTAGAAGATTGGTATCTTTATAAAACCTTATACCACTAAAAATACTCTCTCGTGTCAATCAGAAAATCCTATTGCTGAAATGTTGGGTATCTACATCCTTAAATCACTTCGTTGTCTTCTTCAGGCTTGCGAGTTTACAAAACAAAATTGTCTGTCAGGCAGTGAAATAAATGGTCCTTTTAAACTGCAGGTACATGTAGGTCAATGTTGAGGCTGCCATCAGGAGATAGAGGAAAACTCATGAACAGAAATGGCTGCTGTAGTTTCAGTATTAGTTTTCACAGACTGAGGAATTCTTTTAAAAACAAGACTAAGGTGAACAATGTTGTTTCAAAGAACACAGATGTGCAGCATTTCATGGCACTAGTTGTTCTGTAAAAAAGAACTTTAAGTTGATTGACGTATAGCTGTTATACATTATATACAAAATTGATAGGCTAATCCTTGCCTAAGGAAAAATGCTGAAAAAATAAAATACATTTTTCTCTTTCAGAGAGGGAAGTAATTGTTACTTTTTAGTTGCAGACTGTAAAGCATAAATTATAAACAGCAGTGAATCCTATTGAATTGAATGGGGTTTTTCCCTAGTATTTCTTAGAGACAGAACTTCATCCCATAAAATTTACATGGCAGATTGATAACAGGTTTTGAATGACTTGTGAACAAATACAGGTGTGCTATATTTCTGTATTTCTCACATTGCTTTTTTTTTTTTCCCCAGTTCTAATGCTTCCAAAACACTAGCATCTGAAAAATTTCAGGTACCTGTGACTCTAGAGGCTGCTGGTTTTATGTGCAATATACTTTTTCACAGGCATGTGGAGTCTTACATGCTGTTTTGTCTTCTGCAGTATTTTTTTTTGTATGGCTGTAATTTCTGAAAATAAATTGTCTACATTTTTATATGAGTCAGCAGAGTAGGACCATAGGATTTTTAGTAACTGATACATTATACAAATAATAACTGGTAAATAGCTGGCTCTCATTTCAGAATCTGATACTTTTATCCCATATCTTTTCATATTGAACGGTACCTTTTTTGAATGCTGCTGTGAAAGATTGCTCAACTTGTGGCACAGGCTGGTGCAGCGGTGATTTAGGTCAGTTTTCTGGTACAGTTTTGTTTCTGTAGGCAAGAATTCATAGAATAATCTCACGGAATTCACTTACACTCAAATGTAGGACTGTCATAAGAAATGAATAAGAATTGTAGAATGTTAGGAAGAAGGGAGCAGGGAGTTCCACGGCAGTCTACATGTATACCATTCCCAACAGAACATATCAAACAGCTTTGCAGACTGGATGTCCGCCTTTCATAAATAGGAATAATTTCCTGGGCTTTGAGGCTTTTCTGTTTGTTCTTCCAGTGAAGTGCCCTTTCACTTGTATTTACACGCCCCTCCTTTTGTGTCTGGCTAGTTCTTCATTCATTCTCTATATCCTTTATTTTTTTCTCTGTTTTTCCCTATAATTCTTAATCTCTTTTCCTTGTTTTGTATGTCCATCCTTTTAAAACTTTGCTATTCTGCAGATGTACTCATTACAGATGCTTACATTCTTATTATTCTATTGGAATTTGTAACATCTGTTATTGAAGCATTTTACTTGTTGAAGTGTCCTACAAATCCAGAGCATGACAAGGAGCTGTATCAGATTATTGGTAAATAACAGGAGAATTGTATGTATTGAACTAACAATGGTGTTCAATTACAGTACATTTTCAGTTTGGACATAAATTTTAAGCTGCAGGAAAGCTTAAATGAAGACTATACATCCTTTTGAAAGCTACTGCTTGTAAAAATGCATTTTGTTGTAAAGTCCAGTGTCTTCAGCTGTGCTCTTACAGATATTGCAAAATCTACTGTGATGAGCAAATCAGTAATACGTTTCCATGTATTAACTTCTCACTATCTAGTGAAAAGAATGATAAAAATATATTATGTGCTCCTTTTTTCTTGTTGTTGGCAGTACAAAATCATTACAACGACACAATATTGCAGCTCCCACCAAAATGTAAGATTTTGTAATTGGCCTGATTTCTTCCCCAGTGCTTATGAACTGGGTGAGATCTTTTTGAGGTTTTTCTCATTCATTATGGCTGAGAACTTGCTAAAATATGCAAAAGAGCTTTACCATGGAGGACACACAGCAAATCAGCAGGGTACGTTCCCTGCAAGTTCAGTCAGAGACTCCCCTCTGTTTGGGGTGTAAAGTTTGAAGTAATTATAAATAATTCTTTTAAAGCTTTGGCTATTCTTTGCAGATTTGGAACACAGGCTCATTGGATTACTTCTCATTCAGCAATATCACTTTAAAGACCCCTTTTCACATGATTTCCGGAAAAACAGTCTACTGCTGTGCCTCAAAACTGAAAAACATACATGGTCCTTTTCAATCGAGTTCTGACTACGATCTGCTAGTTGCTAATAGAAACCATCATTTGATTCTGATCAAAGAAACAGGTTGGAAGACACACAAAAAAGGGAAACTGCTTCTTTACTCGGAGCCTTTTGCTGGAGTCCTTAGTACTGAGTCCTGAAGCTCCACTGATACCATCCTGTGTCTTGCTTCAAGCACTCTGTTGTGAAATGAGGTTGAAAATAACTAGTCTAGGGAAAAAAGTGGAGATCTGGAAGCAATATAAACATAATCAAGAAGACTAAACTAGTTAAGGGACAGCCCATAATTTATTATGTACAGCCACAAAAGCTAGTTAGGAGAGATCTTTTCTGATTTTTCATTCTCTATTAAATGTATCCAGTACCTGAAGGGGGCCATCAGGAGAGATGGGGAGGGACTCTTTATCAGGGAGTGGAGTGATAGGACGAGGGGAAACAGTTTTTAACTGAAAGAGGAGAGATTTAGATGAGATCTTAGGAAGAAATTCATTCCTGTGAGGGTGGTGAGACACTGGAACAGGTTGCCCAGAGAAGCTGTGGCTGCTCCATCCCTGGAGGGGTTCAAGGCCAGGCTGGATGGGGCTTTGAGCAGCCTGGTCTGGTGGGAGGTGTCCCTGCCCATGGCGGGGGGATTGGAACTCCATGATCTTTAAGGTCCCCTCTAACCCAAACCATTCTATGATTCTGTGAAATACAGGCTGAAAAGAAGTGATACTTCACAGCTTGTGCTATGGAAGCCCAATACATTAATTGGGTTCCTGGAAGTTACTTGCCCATGTGCTCTAGAGCAAAGTAGTAGCTGTTTCCCCTCACTTATAACCTGCTTCTGCTCCTTTGGAGCAACAAAGGCGAGGTGTATGACTTGGCTTTTTTTTTTTTTCATGAAAACTTATATATATGCAATAGGCGTTTCCCAGGTGCTGATAAATGTTAACATTCAAAAATATTTCTGAGAAAGTCATCTCTGCTCCTTGAATGGTAGGAGTGACTTAGCTAAGAAAGCAAAGGAAGCCAGCAGGGTTCAAATGCTCCATATACCATTCTCTAGGGTTTTTGCTGTAGAATTTCATCTGTCTCATAAAAATTTTTTCATTTACTTTAAAATTGTGTTCTAAGCCCCTTCCTGTCTGCTGGCCCTGCTTTTGCTTTGCCCATTGCTTTGCTGCCAGCAAAAATATTCAGGGGTCAGAATTTGACTGAAGTGACCCATTAACAAAATTGTGAATTTTCTGAGCACTTTTGTCACATGACACATATGGACTCCTGCTGTAGCATAAAACAGGATGGGGGGAGGCAGGAATGACACGAAGAGAATAGAAAACTACCTCTGGTAGAGAGAGTGGATTGCTTTTTTCAGTAATGAGGAATTATGCTGTCCCAAAGTGAATTCATCTGGCCTACATCTGAGCAAGAACATCCTGGAAAAATACATGTTATTGACAGAAAGGCAGAAACATCACTTCTTGAGATGCTTAATCTGTATCAGTTAAGCAAGAGATATTTCAGAGATCTGAAGGGATATGTTGGAAGCATTTATGGGTAATTGTCTGCATCTTCAGTTATATAAATGACAACTATTTTCCTTTTGCTCCTGAATTTGGTTCATAAAACAAGCTGTAAGTTGAACCTAGGAAATATCTGAGCCTCAGTTTTAGGGAGTTTCAAGCTTGAGGAAAAGCCATTGAGTATCAAGAAGAGGATACATGTTAGGAGGTGCCAGCGGAGGAGATGCTGTGCTTTTTGACCATTCCTGTAAGATAGCAAAGGTTTGCAACGTGGTTTATGTTGTGGCTTTTTTGTGAAATTTCACATGGATGTAGTTTGGCTTGAGAGAGGATTCTGAGAAGGTAATCATGAAGGTGACTTCTGAGTGTGAGCCCTCCCCCTTAAGGGGCGATTAAAAAAATCAGTCTTGTGATATACTGATTTCTCAGCTCAAATGTATGCTTTGGTAAACACAGAAATCTTGCAGAGAAAGACTCAAGTTATGTAAAAGGAAGCCATTTTTACCCCTTCTTTAACCAGTTATAGTTGTTAAGAGGAGAAAAAAATTAGAAATTTGAACTAAAAAAGGACATAGGAAAATTTGAATCAACTAGCTAATTATAAAGAAATCTTGAGAAGATATTGCATATGTATAATTTGTCAATGCCAACGGTGAGGCACCCGTAAGTTCCCCTCTAGCTCAGACCTGATGCTGCTTTTCTGGGGCATGGGAGAGAATTATCATGTTAACATAGCAAACAGAAGCTCAGACCTTAATTAAAGTGAAAATAAGTGCTTCATAGATTTGCTGGCTGACCATTTAAGGGTCTCATATTTACTGTCTCTCTACTGAGAAAGCTTTCAAGGTTGGCTGCTGGGCATTGAGGGCTTTGCTCTATCAGAGCTTCCAGCCTACGTGAAGGACAGCAATAAAGTTTATTTCTGTGCCTGCATTCTATTTGCTGCTTATAAAACTTTATCTGTGTTTGCTTTTTCTTAGCTGGCAGAGGAGAAAATTGCCATTAGTCTTCTGGCAGACTGTCAATATAATATCATTTCAAGTTCTCTTACTAGAAAACAGATGTTCTTTTTTGTGTGTATGCTTCTTTCCTTTCTTTTCGCTCTTTTCATCCATCTTATTTTTATCTTTTTAAGTCCCACATTCTACTTATGGTACTTCAAAGATATAAGTGATTGAGCGGGGGGCCTCAGTAATCAAATATATAATGGTAGTATATCTGTGGCTTTCTCAAGGCACAATAGTGTGCTCTGCAATAGCCAAACACAGTGAAAAAAGGCAGCAGTAAAAGCTTAAACATATGGTTATTTAAGTAAATTTTAAAATTTATACAATAAGGATAGTTGCGTTCAGATAAAGACTTAGGGTTTTTAGCACTACCACATATATATTTTCAGAAGCTTCTTCAAGATTGCTGAAAAGTAGTAGACTTTCCAGTTGCGATGTTTCAGTGTGTAGGTCAATTTTACAAGGCCAGGCATGGATAGTTCTCCATTTAGTGTGTATGTGGGGCTATACGAGTCAGGGCCATGGTGTGGTTCTGTATCAGCTGGTATGCAAGGTGTTACCAGCATAGCCCAAGGGCATGGTCTGGAGTTGACTGAAGTTGCTCCCTCTGAATCTTCAGCCTGAATTCTTAAAAAAGGGAGTGAGGAGCAGGAGGTCCTCCAAAATGCTAAATATGGCAGGAGGACTTGTGGAGGATAGGAAAGCAAAGATTGTTGCAAGCATGTAACCTCTCATTTTACCAATAGGGATAGAGCATCCTCCAGGATGTGCTATATCTGTAAGAACAGATTGTCTTGAATTAATAAATCCTGATTTATTTGCCAGGGAGTTGTGTGTGTCTAGCTTATAGTGGTCCTATCAAATCTTTCATAAAAGGACTCCTCAGAAGTAGTAGACTGGGCTTTTCTACTACTTTAGTGGGAAGAAGCAGTAGAAAGTTAGTTTTTCATCTATAGCAGGTCCTAGATTTCTCTTATTTTACTTTTATGTTTTTCTCATCTAGCTTTTGAGAAGCAAGATGGCTTAATCACATTTCAGGAATAGTAATTTAAATTATCCTCACCGTTTTTTTCATGACAGAAAGTGGGTGTTACAACCTAATCTTGTGGGATATTGAGAAGTGATGTTTTAATCAGCAGTAGCAAAGCAATGGAACACTACTTTCTTCTGGAGAAGAGTATATAAAAGCTAATGTAATGTCATTGATATTACTGAACGGGGCTGCAGTCGCAGTCATTTCACTGGAAAGCTCTGCTACCAGTTCATCCCACAGGGATCTCTACTGGCATATTCATAAATCATTGAGAGAAGAGGAGAAACACTGAGATGATAGTATTTGCAGATGCAATGAGATTATTTAGGAAAATCAAATTAAATGCTGCATGTAAGGGTTTTCTCAAAGGTTTCAAAATGCTGAATGACTGGATAATAAAATGGTAGGTGGAGTTAAATATTAATATGTAAAAAGTAATTCATACTAAAATAAGTAACCTTAATTATGCAAGCACAGCAATGGAGTCTGTTAGCACTGAGCTGAAGAAATTGTGCAGTCATTATAAACAGCTCCTGTAAAACAGTTCAGTGCTCAGAAGTGACCAGAAATCCCAAAGGATGTTAGTAGCTATGGGGAAAGAGCAGAACAGAAAACAGCATTATGCTATTGTGCAGTCATTTTTTATCCACATCTTGAATGCTGCATGTGGTTTTAGTTCCTGTTCCTCATAATGAGTAGGTAAAATTCAGAGTACTGCAACAAAGAGGATTCCAAGTATGGATTGGCTTTCCTACATGGAGAATGTAGACAAGCTAGGAAAAAAAAAAAGATACCTGAGAAAATGAGCGTATTTTTATAAAGATATGATGATACTGCTGTAAGAAGCATCAAGAAGTTACTGAGTGGTATGAAACTGAAATACATCAAGGACTTTTTGTGAGAAGGCAGTTTCTGCAGGGCCAGTAGTCCCTGCTATGTTGGTCACTGGAAGCTGTGACTGTGTTAGAGCAGTAATTGCTTTTTGGTGGCCCTGCTCTTCTTAGTTGCTGTTAAAAGCACAGTACTGGGCTCGCTGGACTCCTGCTCTCACCTGGCAAGACCACCCTCATGTTACCAAACAGATATTTATTTATTTTTAATGGAACAAAAAATTGTCATTGCATTAAAGTTGAAGATCTAGAAGCAGCCTTAGCTTGGAAAGTCTGTAAACTACAAGCTGCTAGAAGCTGGCAGCAAATAGTTAGGGAAAAGGCCCTTAATATCACTCCCTTCTTCTCTGAACATCAATGGCTGGTCAATATTAAAGGCAAAATGCAAGACAGCGCAGAGCTCTGGTGTAACATTCAGTATAGCAGCTTCTGTCTTATGCACCATTTCCTCTCTTATTTTGCAGCTTCTTTTCCTAATAATTTTATCACTAGTTATACCCCATATTCAGAGCAAACAGGAAATTGTTAGTGAAAGTAATAATAAATCTCTCATCAGCCGAGCTGTAGAGAGTCATTCTAAACTTTGTAATCAGATTCTATGAAAATTAGAGTATTACCACACAGATGGCAGCAGATGACACAATCCAATATTTCAATAACTTTTCCAAAAAATCATTCTTAATTAACTGGTAAAACCAGTCAAATTATCCAACTTAATTAATGATTTACCCTATTTCATATGTAGTAAGAGTTGTGAATATTTTTTTTTGACTTAGTACCAAGAGTTTTCTGGCAAGGAAGTTTGGTCTGTAGCTCTTTAAAAAGAAAATCATTGTTAGCATTCAGGATTAATAAAAAATAACTGTAACTCAATGCTGATTAGTTGACAGTGCTTCTAAAGTTGTAGTTGGATTGGAAATACTACCAGACTTCGTGTATCAATACCTTTATTTGCTTTTCATATTAATTCCTCATTTGTTTCTTAGGACTCTCTGTTTCTAAGAAATAATGCTGTTGTGATGCTCATCTGTTGATACTTTTGTAAAAGAAATTCAGAAGTGCTTATAAATGAAAATTCTATGGAGAAATACTGCAGTCTTGCTATTACAGGATTATGGTTTGAAGAGTTTTTTCAGATATTAGGAACTTAAGTGTTTTTTCACCAATAAGTCTGTCTAAAAAGATAATAAAATCATTAGTATTTTAGTTCAGAAAGTATTTAAGTATCTTAAGAACACGCATAGGACTTTTTCTGAATTGATGCCTTGCTGAATCAATGCTGCTGCGCTTATTTATAGAACTTTTCAAGGAAAACCAAACAAATTGCCATCTCTCTGCAGGTAGATACTGCTTTTCTGATCAACACATCACATGCTCACAGCCACCATTCTGTTGCAATATATACTTGTAAAGAATTAACATAACAAGTGTTTGGGTTTTGTTTTTTTAATAGAATGGATATACATGGATAAGAGATAAGTGAGAGAGGAAATATAGAATCAGAGTGAAATTTCAATGGGATATCTGGTTCTCACTAACGCAGACAGTGAGCATTGCAATAGGTGTAATATATGTTGAGGTGACATGCCAAGTTTCTGTCTGTCCCTCTCATATTAATAGATATTATGAATAGAACACTTCTACATTATTAAAAAAAGTGCAACCAACTTTGGTGAGAGTCAGACCAGATCCTATTTCTCAGTTTGGTGTGATTAGGAGAACCAAACTGCATTGGGAAAGCTTGACTACCTCCTCTTCAATTAAAGAAAGAAAGAAAGAAAAAAAGGTGGTGGAGGGGAAAAAAGGGTACCAAATTAATATGAATTAAATTAAAATTATTCTGATACATTTATATGTTTGTAGTGCTGGAAGTCTGGAATAAATTCTTGGGAAGCAATTGTCTTACCCCTTAAAGCATTAAGATCAGTGGGATCTGATTATATACAGAAATGAACAGTACATGGGCATAGAGCCTATGTCTGTCTTTTCCTTGTGAAGCACTCTAATGCAGAAGTAGAGTTCTGTGCTTATTTGGATAAATACAAGTTTGCAGAACCTGGTTTCTGAGCCATCTGTGGCATTTTCGAGGTCCCTCCTTTATTGTGTCTGCAGAAAATGTTGTGTGAGTATGTATTAGTTTCAGCTGTGTGTTTCAAAAAGGTGGGCTATTTTATCATGGCGTTGCTTCTCTGCAGCAAGTCATCATTTCGTAAGTTCAATCTTGATGAAGAAGCCTAGCAAGCACTTAGCTACAATATTATTGTCCATTAATGTCATAAGAAGAGTAATTCATTTTTCAATGTGCTTTTTTTGAAGAGCTAATAGTGTTAAAAGCATCTACCCAGTGCATGTCACTGATGAGCAGTTTCTTCTATTAAAAACACTTTGTATCTAGCACATTTTGCATTTGTGTCTATTAAAATGTATGAAACATCTATCATAACATTTTAAGCATTCAGTAGCTTATTACTGGAACCACATAACCGCTTCCTTATTATATCTTCTTGACAATAACTTGAATGAATTATATTTAGGTAGTTGTGAAAATTTCCATCGGAGCACATTTTATTTTTGAATGACGTGTCAAGAGGTTAACTTATGCTCCCTTCCAGCTGATTTCTAGGCCTCAATCCATCAGACAAGTCACTTCAAAGGAGATATTACTCTGTTGAGTTGAGACATCAAGGTAAAGTTGGCTTTCTGAGGTGCCACTTTGGGAAGTGTGCAAAGAATTCTTCAGCAGTTACTTGTCTAGGCAGTACTGAAGCACCAAGACACAAGATGAAGACCAAGACATGGAATGAGAAAAAGCTATTAAAGAAAAGAGGGAGCTGTGGTTAATGTAGCTTATACTAATTTTTTGGTATTATTTCTCATAATATTTCTCATTCATTTTATATTCTGTGAGATTTTCCTCAAAGGAGTGAAGTGCATGTATGTAGAAATAACATTTCATTAGTTAAAAGTTCCTCGCTGTCTCTGCACGTTAAGTCTTTTCTCGCTAATAATAAAATCTCTCTGGAAAAGAAAGACCAAATAGGTAAGTCAACAATTCCATCTTTCACTCACGTGCCATGAACTGTTTACATGTGACTTGTGGAAATCAGATCAGAAATGAAGAATAACAAGCATAAATAGTATGATGGCACCATCTAAGGAATTTTAATTTGACAAAAATTTAAGCACTATAGTTGTTGAGTATTGGTGAAAATTACCTGTTGCATTTGTGTTGTGGTTACTGCCATACTTTGAATTGTCTCTGCAGTTTTGCTATTTAACATTTCAGCAGCTTGTATGCTGTTTCCTAGGCGACAACCATACCAATATATACCATGGGCTCCCAGGGGAAGAAATATTCTTGCACCTCCAGCTAACGTTTTGAAGGTGATAGAAGACACTTGAAAGTCAGTTGACAAGCTAATTAGTTATGAACAAGAGTAGCATTAGCTAGAAAAGACTCCAATGTGGATTCTTGATTTCCTAGAATTGCATGAATCGAGATACAAGAGCGCACCTTAAGATAGTGCAAGTAGGAACTTCTGTCAAGAAGCTGACTTGTTTTTTTCAATAACAAAATTGCCATTCACTGACATGGAGCACAATCCTTAACAGTATAAAAAATAGCAAAAGGCCATTTGAGAGAGTCCCTCAATGTTGAAATCAATTCCATCTACTCAATTTTAAAAGTCATTCCATTTTAGTTTCATACGGGCATGAAAGAGACAGCAAGCACCAGCCTGGAAATAGCAGACAGCAAAAAGTGCTTGACTTGACATATTCTTAGCATGCAAGTGATTGAGCAGCCATAATTGCAAAATGAAATTCTCAAAAAGTTGCAAGTGAACAATGAAAAAGTAAGACTAAACCTCACTATTGCAGATGTCACAGTTAGCTACAGTTTCATTTAGCCACCATGAATACATGTCTGGAAAATGAATAGGTTTAGGAGCAGCTGAAATTTAGTGTGAAAAGTTTGATGCAGAATGCAGAAAACATCCTTGTTTGCAGAAAAGAAACACAAATTGGTCTTTTGGGGTAAGAAATTGCATGAAGAAGCTGGAAGAATTTCTGAAAATTTACCTTTTATAAAATGCCGTATTAAACATATGCAAACTATCTCAAACATACATGGTATCTAAGGCAGTCGAGTACTTTTGTTCCCAACAAAATCTTCATTGGAATAAGTATGTAGTATTTTTAAAATTCTATTTTAGGCTCAGGAGTGCTGAAAAAGTATGTTTGGAAAAATGCTATTTTTATAGGGAAATTTTTGTATGTTCTCTGATAATTAGTATTCAGATAGCTTTCTTGCAAATAAGGAATATCTGACCTAACTCAAAAAAAAAAAAAAAAATGTTTAAAGAATAATGACAATATTGTCTACAACTTCAGTCTGAAAAAGTCAGGGTCTTTTTCCTTTAGAATAAATTTCCTTTGTAACAAAGATTCAACCAACTGTTCATGTTTACCCTTAACTGTTAGTTGTTCACCCTTTTTTACTGGAGCTCACTGGAGCATTGAAATCTTAAGATATGTATTTACTTTATATGACCCCGCTACTGTTAATATGCCAAGTCCTCTGCCCTAGGGCCAGTATCATTGAGAACGTCAGGAATCTTAAATTCTGGACGAAATCTGGTGCAGGTGAACTGGTTGCTCTTCAGAAGTAGAAAAGGTCTAAAAGTAATCATAAACTATTACATGGTATTGGCAACACTTTACAAGGATAAACTTGGAGCAAGAATGACATGATATAGTGATGAAGAGACATAAAAATCAGAATAAGCGTGGCTTTGCAATTATTTTATGTAATAGTTTGGGAATATACAAGGAAATAAGCGTAGGCTTTATGTTGTCCATTATGTAAGATGGGAAAAAATCAGAGAACAATCCCGCACCTGTGAAAGTCAGCAGAGGCTGTTTATAGAACAGGGATCACCTTTGTATTCATCTATTTGCAGTTTGTGAAAGTAATCTGAAATGTCTATTTTGGTGCTCCTTGCTTGACTCATGTCTACGTAGAAGCATCCAAGAATAAGCAGTGTCAAGAAATTATGCTTTTCTGTCTATGAGTATAAAAATATTTTAAAATATTTAAATAATAATCAACAGTCACAAATCTTTAAATGTTATTCTCTTTACCCTTAACTAGGGAAAATATTATCAGCAGTTTCTCTCTTTTTTTTTTTTTTTTTAAAGGATATGAGTGTGAGATTTAGTTGTTATTTTAAAATTTTATAATATTTTTTAACAGCTGTACTTTGGGATGAAGACACCTGTAAATTAAGAGGAATTTATTCTTAAAATAAAGTCACAGTCCAAATTCTTTTCCTTTCTGTGCCAAATAGTTACCAATCTGCTTATTCTTAAGCATAATGTGCAAGATAGAAAAGTAAAATGCGATGTTTTTTTCCTGTTGCGTTCATTTTTGCCTAAACATAAAGGTAATGTTTTTTGTAAAAAGGTAAATTATAGATAAGCATACTTAAGTTGTACTTACTTAAATTTTTAAAGGTACTTCAGAGTTTTGATAGCCATGGCTTGATATAAATGGGCACAGTCAATATCAAGGTTAGAAAGCCTAATGTGTGATCAAAGCTGTTTCTGATTCTTTCCAGTTGTCAGTTATAATCAAACCAAAGTAAAACAAATATTCCAGTTCTCTCAGGGGGGAAAAAAAAAAAGATGATTGAATATGTACCATTTTTTTCTGCAAAAATAATTTAGGTTATTTTTCCTTCCCTGGATTTAAATGGAAAGAAAGAAGGCAGACTTAGCAGTAGAAAACAGAAGCACAAGTTCTTCAGACTTTTAAAGGGTGTCTGCACCATCAGGGTACACTTAGAGATCTGCTGTAGGTGACTACTTACCTGTTCCCTGTAGCTGCTGTATCTGACTTGTCTTTTTATTTATTAGCTATTAACAGCGATTGGCAGATCGGTGATTAAGGTCCAGACTATCGAAGTTATTCAGATAGCTCTCTCATGGTGAAATCTTTCTTCCAAGTTAGAATTCCTCCAGATCTCTTTGGTTGAGAGGAGACAGCAAAGTTCTCTGGAAACTGAGGTACTGTATTTGAATGGTAACTTGTATAGATGAAGAATAATAAGTCTGCTCTGAGAAGAATCTAACTCTTCTTGGGAAAGCAGAAAATGAACTTGAACTCCTCTTGGGATTACTTTTCCCTTAGCTTAAGCCCACGTCTCACAAAACAGTATTATTGACAGAACTCTGAATTCACACAGAATTAATGAATATTGGACATCCCGGCAGCCATTAAGTCACATCAAAACAATGAATATTTACTTTTAAAGAACTGAATTCCAGTATTGCTTAAAATTGGGATTTTGTGTTAGTATTGATGCTACTTTGTACAGGAGTTGCCAAGGCAGTTCTCATGATTTTCAATCCTATTCCTGATACAGGACGTAAAAAACCAAACACTAATAACTCCAGATGAATTAGACATTGTTTTCTTTACCAGTTTAAAAGGAATTTTTGATGGAAACAAATTTTCAATATAAGCAAGCTGCCTGTAATGCAAACGTTCTGCATGGAAAAAAATCAGTTTTGTAAATGAATTAACATTTCCCATTTTGTTGTTTCTTGTGCAATACACTAGCTCATAGTGGATTATTCTTTAAAAAACAAACAATTTTGGTTATCAAGCCAAATTCACTCCCGTATTATCCAGTGTCAGTCTGTGTCTAGTTGAGTTGTTGCAGTGACTCAGTCTGGGCTCTTCAAGTCCCTCGTCTCTTGGTGGCCAGAGTTTCCAGGCGGCTGACCTTCCTGTCATCCGTCTGTGGCCTTTTCTTGAGCTGCACTCGAGTGTTCTGGGAACTGGCTCAGAAAATGGGGTAACAGGCTTGTGAAAAACTGCTTTCCTAATGTACTACTAATGTAGCTTAGGTAGAAAGAAGTCGAAGCTTCAATGTATTCAGCCTAAAAGTCGTGGAATTTTCCATTATAGCAGCCATGTCAAACTAAGGTAAAAACAGATCAAGATTTATGAAAAGTCACACAGGTACTTTGTGGACTTTAATCTGCTGAACCCCAATTCAGAGTCCCAGGTTTTGGGCACACTTGAAAAACTTTAGCATGATTCAAGGCAAGATATGACCTTAAGCTGTATTTGTAACGCTCCCTGATGTTTGCAAGTGCACCTTTTTTTCACCTGCAGTAAATACAAAGTAAATAATCTTGCGCTGTGAAGCTTCCTTTAAATTAGCATAGAACTGCCGTGTGTTGAAAGTTCATGCTCACCTTACCTACAGCAAAGTCAGTTGTCAAGTTCAACATAATTTCTGAAAATTTGCCTGAAAATGTTCAGCAGTGAGCTGAAAAAGCAACAACCGTATGTTTCAAGCTCATTGACTTTGCTGTGCTTTAGTTCAGGGCCTTAGGGCAGATTCATAAAAACTTTAGTACCTTTAGCACATTTTCTGATAGTCATGATCCTTAGAGAACGGTACAAACGAGAAACTGCACTCTTATTAAAAATACAGGAATCTAGCTGACTTCTGCTTTTAGCTTTTAAAAGATACTTTTCTTTCATTATTTCCAAGAAGAAGTAAAATTACATGTCCTTAGGGCTGTTTGTGTTTCACTTGCTTAGATATAAAACTTACAAAACTAAATTTAAATGCGGCTGATTCCTAACACTAAATGTTTTAAGTAATGTGTCGAGAAATGTTTCTGGCTGAGTTAGACATTTCATAACGCAGTAACAAAATCGGTTTTATCCTCTCATTTACTCTTGAGTTCACATATAGTTGTAATTGCAATTTCAAAACCATTTTTTCCAAGAAATATTGTTCAACCCAATTATTAACCAGTGAAGCATGCTCCCCAATTCTGAGAGCATGTGTATATGTTCTATGTATGCTTTGCTGTGGCAGGAAAGCCTAAAAGCCAAGACTTGCAATTCAAAATCTTACTACTTTCTGATCTTTCTTTCTCCACCCTGGTGAAATTCAGTAGTGGTCCTCATTCTGTTCGTAGAGACTAGGCTTTACCAAGACAGTGGTTTGTCTTGGCAGACACCGAGTATCCTTAGATATAATTTAGTCCAATAGATCTGTGTTCTGCCCTCCCACCTTGACCAACTGGCTCTGCTTAGATAGTTAAGTGTTGCCAACAGTTAATATCTAATAGCTTTAAAGAAATTAATGGGTGAGTATGTGCACTGTCACACCCCAAATTAAATAGCTTGCTTAAGGCAAAAGATAGACAAAGCTGGGAGAGGGGAAATACTGAGCAGCTCCGACCATGGGTAGGGGAAGCAAGTTCAAAGAAAAGAAAGAAAATAAACAGGCAGATGACTGTAGAAAACTTCGTATCCTCTGACCTGAACGTGGTGGTTGGCTCCTAGATATTTTTTTTTTAAATACCTTTATATGGATTTTTCTTCTCCAGTGCATTCACTACGTATGCAGGTTTTCCTTACTAGTGCACTAGATCAATATTCAGTGCAGTCTGTTTGCAGTTTGATCGCATAGAAGAAGCCAGTAGACTTTTCAAAAGTACCTTGCTTAGCTTTCTGCATTTGCATATTTTTATTTTTTATATGTATATATATGAAGTGCATATGAGTGCATATACAGAAAGGGATTTAAAATTATATTTCTGTTATTCAAAACAATATGACCAAGTCTATCAAAAAATGAAGGCTAATGAATGATATTAACAACGCTGATCTCCTTCATTTTAATTTCTAAAATGTTAGGTTTTGTTTTAAAAAGTAATAAAAATACCTTTAACTGCCAGTACTCAACCCAAATTACCAAAAGCAATTTTGCCTATAATAAAGCTATTGTAGGCTTGAACATTTTGATCAAGCAATGCAGATTGATATGTTTTGCTTGATACAATTCAGTGAACATGCTGTTCTTGTGGAATTTTCTGCAAGAGTCTGTTAGGAATAAAATACAGCTGATAAAATTTGTTTGACCTGCAATAACACTTTCGGAAGTTAATTTCTCAATTAGCTTTAAACGATAAACTGATTTACATCATTGATCTTTAAAAGGTAACTAGGTTTTTCTAGTAGTAAGAAACAAGCATAGTCAGGGGATTTCAGGATGATGCAGTCATTTAAAATACAGTTGATTCACTATAACTGACTCTTTAAATTCAAGTTTGCAAACGAGTGGTTCAGAAGACCAGAACTGTTTCTGCAGCCAACCATTCTAGAAAGGATAATGAGGATTAAGACGCTTTCCCCTGTTTGTCTTGTCTTTCTGCATCTAGTTCTGGAGGAATCTTTTATGACCCTTTTGTGCTGCAGCCTGACTGGTGTATAATCTAGATGCTTCACCAGGTTTGCATGGTGGCTGTGAGACCAGCTGCTTGCAGGAACAGAAGCCTGGATTACAGGCCTGCTAGATTTACTCTGGAAAGCAGGATAAATGAGGTGGCACAGGGTTGCCTGGTTCTGCATCAGGTATTTACAATAACGCTCTTCAGGTATCTCTCAGGGTCACTCAGCTATCTTTACTTTACAGTTCAGCTTGCTGTGTATATATTATCTTAGTTGTAAGACTCCATCTGAAAACCTGGCACTCCTGACCTCAAAGTAATATTGTTTATTAACTGGAGTGATCTCAGGGTTTTGTCTTTTTTTCCACTTACTTTCTCAAATTTCAAATGGTAAATGCCAGCAAATACTGATCGCTGTAGTATGCATAGTTATCCATTAGTGCTGAAATCACTGACGTTTCTTATACTGACTGAGAAATAGATAGTAGTGGATGTGCCTATGACTAACTGGGGTTCTATACCTTAGTAGAGCATTCACTGAACTATCCACTCTCCCTTGCTTGTCTCAATTTACTCTTTCGATACTTCATTTTTGATATCTAATTTTGGTCACAGAATTGAAAGCTCCGAGCAAGTTTGGGGAGCATTTTTTTATGAGCCTTCTTGGTGGATGGCATCATAAGAGCCAGTAATCCTTGTGTTTGATTCAGACAACTAGTTTTGAATGTATTTTAATACAATGCCAAAAGCAAGTGTCCTGTTTCAAAGCGACCAGTTGGTTTTTATGATCGTCTGTTCAAATAGTTGGTTAAAAGATCTCCCAATTTAAGTGCAATAGGATAGAGATCTATAAGAGAAAAAGTAAGTATGCATGGTACCATCAATTAACAGGCTCATTTGAATTTGGCAAATTTTCAGCACTTTAATTAGGCTGAAAAGGCTCCTCGCAAGATCATAAAGAGAATAGGAATCTCCAGAGAACATTTAGAATATTCAGCACACTGAATATGAGATTTTTCTTCGGGAGGATCATACTTTTTTTTTCTTTTAACTTTAAAGAGGACCAAAGACAGTGAAATTCTAGATGAGGGGCTGAAAACAAAAGTAAGCTCAACTTTGGGTGCTTATGTGAAGTTATAACTTAGGATGTTTGGGACTTTACATTTGTATGTCCTAATTCATAAAGAATCACATCATCAAATTTGTACCTCTATCGGGTAGCTGCACAGTCTCTATTTTCCCATGTAAGAAGATGGTTGTACAAGCTATTATCTGCTTTTAAATGACTGTGCAGATTTTACAGGCATGATGGACTATAAGCAAATTGTGAGAGCCATAAAAGAGCCTATACTTTTTTTTTTTATTTGGTACTATCCATTCACACTAGAGTTGCATAAAATCTAGCTGTTATTTAAGCCTTTAAAGGAGGAAAAGAGCTGAATATAGACATTGATAATAACTTTCATACTTAAACAAGAAAAGATGCTTAGCGTATTTTTGCAGGTTATAGCCTGTCTCTGAAAGGGAAGTTTTATGATTGAGGTATTCGTGTCTGAGAGAATCGGTAGCTCAGAAAGTGAGTGTTGGCTCCATGAAGCAAATTAACTGTGTCCTGTTTAGAAAGAGACACAAATGAGTTCCAGCGGAAGGAGAGCACAGGAAATAGTGAGTGGAGGGCCATAGGGTTGGAAGGGTAGAATCAGTGCATTAAAAAAAAAATGGTCCCCCTTTATTTTTTTTTTATATTAGGATTCTTGCTTTTCTTCTCATGGGAGATATTTAATGTTTTGTAGAAAAGGGTAAAAAAAAGAAAAAAGAAAGAAAAAGCCCACCTGCCCTAAAGTGGCAATATGTCAATTCTTATTTAAATACAACAGCACGTTCTGCTGGTGTGATTTAAGTGGAATCAGATCAGCGTAAAGTCAGAATAAGACTGGAGAGCCAATGATTTAGTAGATGTAGATTGATATTAGATTCACTATAAAGTAGAGCACTATAAATCAGGAAAGAAGAAGACTCTAAACTGCTATCATCTCAATAATATGGTCTTTAAATTAATTTCGGGTCAATATATTTGAAAGTCAGTGAGGAAAGTACTTACATAAAATATGTTTGAGGTTGGCCAGCACCATTTAACATATATTAAGAGTTTCCTTCTGCAGTCATTATACTCTTGTGTGTTATCAAGGACTACACTTTTTTGTGCCTAAGCATTTAGAAAATTTTGTCCTAAATACACTGCTCACAAGCACATTTACTTCTTTTATATGTAAAAGTATTTTCTTGGCCAGGAAGCAGCCTAAGTGTTCCATTCTTTACAGGAATGGTGGGCATCTGTCCTTCCCCATCCAGCTCTCCAGCTGCCATGGAAAACGATGCTACTTTGCAAAGAGGCAACATGACGTGATGGGTGCATAGACAATACCCAGACACCAGGTCTTGCTCTTTTGGAGTTAAGTGAATAAAGTGCTTTCCGGAGAACCTCTATCTCTCTGTTAGAGCTCAGCTTCAGGAAAGAAAAGCCTCATTCCATGCAAGGTAGATGGTTTCTACAAGGCCAGGGCGGCTTTCAATGCATTCCCTCCTGTAGTTTGTTATACCCAGGTTCATCCCTTTCATAGCCCTTTCACCATAGTTCCCCTTAATCCAGTTTTGGATTGTGTGTGTCATGAGCAAAGGCAGCTCAAGGGTGGTTCTGGCCTGATCTTTTGTACTCGGAGTACTCTTGCAAAGGAAACAGAATGACATATAGGAAAACTTACCTTTAATTTTACAACAGGAAGAGTTTACAAGTCCCTAACCATTAAAAGATAATAGACGTATTTGCCTGTATGAATGTGAGCAGCCAAGTTGGATTTGATATTTATGTACATTGTGGCACGTTTACACCAATGGGACACTGCAGAGGGTTGTTAATGTGAGAGCAAATTAAAATTGCATGTACTTTTAGCTCTTTTTAGAGATCTGTTGTGAGATAAGGGAGACTAAGTACTTCAACTACTTAGTAAAAATTTAAAAATAAACAGTTAAACTAACAAATGAGGAATGGCTAAGATTTAAAGTAATAGTAAGTGATGTATTTCTAGGCAGGCATATTTACTCTCATTAAGATTTTTACTCATGTTATTGAAGCATTTTTTTGTAAATCCATTCCTTGTCTCCCAAATCTAGTTAGAAATTGCTTCCATTGAAGCCCCCAATAAAATACAGAATAATAGAAATTGCTTAAAGAGCATTATTCACTGCATCGATTTCACTGTATCCAAAGAGAACTTTATTCACTTAAGCTTTATGCAAAACTGGTCTTTCTCTTGTCAGAAAAAGTAAACATGTAAGGAACAGAACAATTTAGGTAGTTGACTTCAGTAAGTATGTATATATATATATATATAAAAAAATATATATATGTGTCTTTTTCTGCTGGGTTTGCACACCTTTCCTGGCCTAGCGTCAATACAGAAGCATAGAGGAAGCAGCATGATGTTATCAGAATCTCACTGCCTTTGCTATAGGTAGTATTTTTATTCCTGGAGATCCCTTGACATGCTCAAAACAACAAAAATTCCATATAAAAGCAGGGCAATCAGCCAGCAGCAATAAAAAAAAATGCTGATAGAAAATAGAAGAAGTCTGAGCTGAAAACTGTACAAAATGTTGAACAGCTACGTCAAGTGGTTAATGTCTTTTCCCTCTGTGTTGTCCTGAGGTCAGAGAGGCTTTGATTTTAGACAATGTCATATCGTACCCATTTATTAATAGACCTCTTCTATCACAGTTAGTCTGCACTGGGTGGAAAAGAATTCAAACAGAAATGTGGGAATGTTTCAGAGCCAGAGGCATATCCCTTTTTAAAAGAGGGTGGACACATGGTATGTATCATCTGGAAAGATGTCATGGAGGTGTAATGGTCTGACTCAGTGAAACCCTCATGTTTTCATGTCAAATGTTACTATATTATACATCTCTTTTAGTTATCAGCAGCCTTTATTGTGCCACAGGAACTGAAAAACAGGCCAGGGAGGTCTCTATTTTGCGAGAGTGTAATTTCTTAATTGCAGATAAGCTTTACCTTCTGGAGAGTCACCACACAGGTCCAACAATGTGGGTTTGAGCAGGGAAGTTTTGATTGATTGGCTCAGCGCTTGGTCAATCACCTGCTCATATCAATGGTAGATTGTAGCCAGGATTTTTCTCCTTCTTTTTCTTATTAGTCGACACTGCAAGGGACAATTTCCATAATCATTTTCTTCTGAGCATTTTTTTCCCTAGTTATTAACGATACCCTGTTTCCTAGATTTGTAAATACTTCAGTTATTGCTAGTACTATGTACTATAAGTAGGATTATATTTGCTTCAGAAGTGTTTGTTGTACTGATTACAAAAATAACAGATTACAAAAAAAGGTATCCCTGAAACGTAAAAGGAAAGCATGGTTTGGAGGTCTGCAAACATCCGAAGGTACTGGCTCTGAATATTAACGAGTCATCTGGGTGATAAGGTAACAGATGATCTTCTGAGAAGCCCTAATAAACAGGCCGAGAAGCTGACGTAGGTTTAGAAAAACGTAACACGTGTACACATGCATTTACCACTTTTACCTTTTGCCCAAATATTTTTAATAAAGGAGCAAAAATCTGGCCTTGTAAACACATGCTGAAGTTCTAGCTGCAGTAATCCCGATTTCTTAAAGGCTTGCGCATGACTGGAAGACGCATAACTAAATCCATGTTGACTGTGCCTATTTATGACAACCTGGTTCATTGAGTGTGCATCTACAATACATTTATATAGTTAAATATACAATAGAAATGTTTTAACGTAGTAGCTCTATATTTTGAGGTTTGCTTATACGTTGCAATTTTCTCGTTTGATGTGACTTTTGACACTTGCCCAGCCAGTCTCTCTGTCTCTCTCTCTTTCTCTGTGAGGTTCACATGTAAACTGATTTAAAGATTGCATAATGACTGTTTGGCATATCCTACAGGCAAAGGTCCAGAAACCCTTTTTGCTGGCTATAACCTCAATGATAATGAGTGGCACACAGTGCGTGTGGTCCGGCGAGGAAAAAGTTTAAAGTTAATGGTGGATGACCAGCAGGCCATGACAGGTAGTGTGGCGTTGCGACTCCGCGTTACTGGGGGGAAACACAAAGCAAAAAATGACACGAGTAAATGCCTTTACCTGAAAGCAACAGAGGCTTTTTTTCTTTTCTTGGGTTAAGATCACAAATCCATGTTAGGCATCTTGAAATACTGTTATTATAAGTGCGTTATTATCCTTGATATTAATGTTACTCTAACATTGCTGTTGAAATTAATGAAAACCTCCATGCTGACTTAAATTAATGTTTTTACACAGTAATTGGGGAGAAGTAATTTGATACATCACTAATGAGAAAGCAAGTAAAATGCTTTTGGCAACACACTGAATTTATACTAAGGTTAAACTCTAAGCTGTTGCTGTAAGAAAGAACTTCATAAATGTTTGAAGGATGTTCTAGTGTGTTTTAAATCTTGCATCAGTTGCCCTCAATAATTCAAAGTTGGGCAACAGGTTTTTCTCAAACACTAAAATAGCAGTTGGGATGAGAGAAAAAAACATGGCATGCAAGCTAGCATATATTAGAAACACATTCCTATGTATATATTATCAGAAATAATAATAGAGATTTTTTTTTTTTCTGTTAAAAATAAGACTTACATATTTGTCTTACAGCAACAGACCTGGCTTCTAGCACTGATTCCTTGCACAATACAGCATGCCTAATTTTGTGTTAGCTATTTAGTATGTTCCGTTGTTTTCATGGAGCATTAAATAGTTTTTATCATTTGTTTTCTGTTCTGTTAAAATACTAACAGTTTTAATGGGGTTGTTCAAAGGAGAACACCTTTAGTAGTCTTTTTTCTCCTCAGCAAAACACTGGAGACTGTGTCAATGGTAGAAAAATAATTGCTATGTATTTATATAGCTGCAAAAACATACTTTCTAGAAGCAGAAATTACTAACAGATCTTCCGGAGGTGAAGCAAAACTTTAGTCTGTGTACATGGTGGTGCTTTGGGTCATTCTCCCAAGCAAGCAGATGGCCTAAACCAGTTATTTTCTTTGTGAAAATAAATACGTAGTACTGGAGGAACTATACTGAAAAATATCATCTTCCTGCTTCAACCGGCAAGTCAAATAATAAGGCTACATTGGGGATGTTTTCTAGTTAAAGAAAGTTGGTTAGATCTGAATAAAACATAGTGTCTAAAACCAAATGCGGGTTTCCTGGGCTCCTCATGGCAGATTTTTTTATTTACAAATACTAAAAGTTACGAAACCAGCAAGAAGAACTGTTTTCATCTTTGAGTCCAGTCCCAGCTGCTCAACACAGCTGCAGAGAAGTTCAAAACATTGTGAAGTAATAAGATGAAAACAGGAGGTTTCTATCATATATAGTCAAGGCAAGTGAAGTAGTAAGTGAAGAACACAGGACTGTAAATTCTTGTAATCACTCTCGGTTGTGGATAGCTGTAGTTACTATCAAATATCATGGTCTGGAACAGGCTCCCCAGAGAGGTGGTGGATGTCCCAGGCCTGTCAGTGTTTAAGAGGCATTTAGACAATGCCCTTAATAACTCTCCGTCAGCAGTGAAGCGCTCATGCAGTGAGACTTAGATGATCATTGTAGGTCCCTTCCAACGGAATTATTCTGTTCTAGCTGTTAAAGACAGTGAGTCCTTTCTCTTCGGTTGCCTCCAAATCATGCAAAAGTCTTGCCCGTGGGTCCAACTTTCTGGTACAACACTTGTATTCTTTCTGTGTGCCAGTACCTCTATCAGAAACTGGCTGGTTGACTCAAAATCCTTCTCAGTTCTTCATGCTGGAAGTCATCTGCTTTTGCGTAATCCACAGCTGTTTAATTTTCTTCAGCCAAGGGAAGAAAGTCATCCCAATATTTTGGATGGAAACAGTCTTCGTAACCTCCCTGAAGGAAGCTGTGTGGCCCATCTGTGGCCTTTTCTATCAGTGAGCAGGGAACTGGCATGAGAGAAGCTAGAGAGAACTTGAAAGTCTGACAACACAGGAAAACCTGCTGTTAGTTCTAGGAATATTACATTTTCTACAGGGCAAATCTTTATTGCCGTGTAGCACTGTGTGTTGTCAAAGCCTTCATGAGTTTAAGTTTTCACTCCCATCTGGTAGAAAGTCAAATGTACACAATGCAATTTTATGTGTAGTAGCTTTGAATTTCCTAAAGGGGTAGTGGAAGAGTTGCAATATCCGATTGGAATGTTCTTGCTCTAAACCGCTTAGAACTTTTCTTCAGATAGTCCCAACAATCACAAATGGGGTTAAAATATTAACCCGGTAGTTATTAACGTGAAAGGTTACTATAATTTTATGGGAGCATGAGGAAAAAATGGACTTCCTCCCAAAAATTCCAGCTTCCCCCCACCGTGCACTGTGTTTTCCTTTTGTGATTCCATTTCCTATGTCACATACGGAAAAAACCCACCAGATCCAGAAAACTTAAGCTGGATGGGAAGCCATTAAATAATTCAGCCTCGCTTTCCATTTTTTACAGATTATAAAATATCACCTGTTCATCCACATATTGAGCTTAGTCATCTTTCATGAACACATAATTTCTGCATGGGTAAATAATATCGTTCTGAATCATAACTGTGCACGGTTATAACTGATGCACTTTGTTTTCTGGAAATGTATTGAAAATAAGTGAACTGAAGGAGGTTACTACAGTTGGATAACGGAAAGGATACCTAGGTTATGGTTAGGAATAGAAATTCCCTTGGCCTTTAGTATGTCCCGTAGCACTGCAACAGGTAATGCATTTTATGCACCAACCTGACAAGTTAAAAAAACAAAACAAAGCAAAAACTCCCCAAACCCCAACATTGTAAACACAAACTGCAGTCTTTCTCTTTTTCTTCCTTGTCGCAGTTTTAAATACTGTGGAGCATTACGTGAAGCCTCAAGTCCTGTTAGCATGTTTGTATAACTGAAATGTAAGGGGGAGATTTGGGATATGAGCCCAGATTCTGGAACTTTTTTTTATTACTATGCTCAAGGAAGAAATACATTTAAGGTAGTGAATGTAGTAAGTGCTACAGGCCAAAGCTTAGTGGATTTTTGCCATGACATTTATGCAATGCCATCTGAAGTGATATAAGACTGGAACACGTAACGTTCCTCCTCTAAAACATGATCTTCAGCTCTCTGGCTGTGATCCAACATACAGCTCTTGGCCTTGCAGAAAGCTACAGATTTGGCAGTTTTCAAGACTGCTTGTAATGAGCTCCCTGACTCATTACTGGAAAGAAGAACCTACCTTTGCTAATACATCGGGAGGAGTGGGATCATCAGCACTGATGTTTAGAAATGAGGACATCAAGAAGGCTGTCCTTGGGGATTAGGTGCCTCTTGCAGTGCTCACCTGTATGACTGCAGATCCCAGATCGTCATGGTGGTTCACTGACATGAGTAGAGCTAGGTCAGAATCCGTCCTGAAGCTAAATAAGCTGCTTGTAAATATTTATCATAAATTATTAGAGCAATTTTCTGTTTTTTCCCCCCTTTTAATTGTTTTAAAGCTTGCAGACCTATTTCCACTCTAACTTCACTGATATACTTGTATCTCAGTGCTGTGATTCTCAACCTGTTTGTGGGTTGATCCCATCTCCCTCGGCAAAGCCCAAAAACCTGCATTCATCTTGCCCTCACCCTTTCCCTGTTCACACACAGAATCTTAATGGTTGGAAGGGACCTTTGAGATTGAGTCCAATCGTATACACACAAAAAAAGCCCCCAACAATCTTGGGCACTAGAGCATGCCCTGAAATGCCACGTCTACACGTTTCTTAAACACCTCCAGGGATGGTGACTACACCACCTCCCTGGGCAGGCTCTTCCAGCACCTGACCACCCTCTCAGGAAAGTAATTCTTCCTAATATCTAATCTAAACCTCCCCTGCCCCAACTTCAGACCATTTC
>JAOXNO010000024.1:9802968-9838393 GCA_028565335.1 Limnodromus scolopaceus
CTCTCCTCTGGACACGCTCCAGCACTTCAATGTCTTTCCTGTAGTGAGGGGCCCAGAACTGAACACAGTACTCGAGGTGAGGCCTTACCGGTGCCAATTCAAATTCCTTTATCCTTTGTTCTCTGCAACTGGTCACATATTGCTTCTAAACAGCTCTGCCGTCTACCAGAATGTGAAAATAATTTTGGCAATGCTAAGCCTTCAGGAATTGTATCCAAATTTCCAAAATCTACTCCAGTACTTCTGGATTAAATAAAAATTAAAGAAAATACTCTAGTGCTTGTGCCGAGTTCTGTGAAGTCCACAACATTGCAGTGGTCTTTCAGATCACTCCATGGTGAGAGAAAGGTTTGGCTTCCTGCTGCTTCTTCCCTGCTGTTTTCAGTCTCTTGCACACATACAGATGTATAGATAATGTTCAAGGCCAGGCTGGTGGGGCTTTGAGCAGCCTGGTCTGGTGGGAGGTGTCCCTGCCCATGGCATGGGGGTTGGAACTTGATGATCTTTAAGGTCCCTTCCAACCCAAACCATTCTATGATTCTGTGATTTGCCTACATTCCTAACGCTGTTTGGCATGCAGGTTATTACCATTGCTGATTGTGGAATTTCTTTCAAGCCCTTCTGGAATACTAAGTAAAACTTACGCTGAGGGTAATACAGGGAACTTGTATGACCGTAAAACTTAGAAAAAAAAATCTGGATATTTAGTGTAAATACATCCCACTGAATCCTAGCATCTCCCCTGCCAAGAAGCACATCCTAAACTTGTTTTTAAAATGTGCTGCTGTGGGTATGACACCACCGTCCTCATGGATCTTGGTATTCTGACTGAGCTGTCCTTTTTGCAAAAGATCTGCTTCATGTAGTATCCTCAGAGCCTGGAGGTGATTGTCTTCATCAAGAGCTTGGTAAAATTATATAAAAAGTTGCTCTCTGCAAACCTACATTTAAAATGAGAATGTTCAACCTCTCAGTTTTTGGTAGCTTTATGTGGAGAATCTTGCCTGAAGTCGTAGGTAAAGGAAGAGTTTTGTAGGTGATGATCTCTGAGGTCCAGGTGCCTGTTGGAAAGAGGAACTCCTCGCTCTTTTGAAAACAAGCTCTGCTAAGAGTGTGTGTTGGCTATTGATGTGGAGAGAAGAATATCAGGAGGAATGAAAACCTGAGTATACTATGCTGTGAAAATGCCTGCTTCATTAGATTTTGTCTATTTTTCAGATGTATACAATGTACAACAGTGGTCAGAAAAGGAAAGAAATGAAGGACGTTTGATGTGCTTGAATGCCTCACCTCTCCACCACAGCCATCCCCCTCATACAGACTAATTGGCACGGCATCAATTCTGTGGGAGATGGATTACCACACACGTTTATATGGCAATTAGATTTTATTATTTAGCATTTAACATGCATCACCAACTTTCCTCTCAGTCCACTGGAAAGGCAGGCTGCTTTGGTTTTAAATCTGTTTAATCTTTTTCGATGCCAGTGCTTTCCATCTAGTCTTCACGGGGAGAAAAAGAAGCAAAGAGAAATAAAGTGGCTGGATATCTGAGAGCTGTTGTTGTCAAGAAAATGTTAAATTTTTCTGTGTAACTGTTTCTTGTTTGAGAATAGAGGTTGCTACAGAACATGTTTGTTGGGGAAATGGTGAATTTTAAAGTGGAGAAATCTAGGTGAACGTTCAGATTCGAGCACTTACCTTTTGAGTATCTACTTTTTTTATGGAAAACTTAACTGCTAAGGACGCTGTCCTGTTGTTGCCTTCTATCATGCAGATTGACTTGCTTGTGAAACATAGATATATTTGCATAACCATTGAGCAGTTCCAAACAGAGCCAAAAATTGTAATAGGAATGAAAACTGAGCACCCAGAGGTGAATGTGGAAGTGGAGAGCGCATCCAGCAGTAAAACAGTGAGCAGCACAGCAATAGCATGAGAAGAAGTTTCTAGACAGAAACATATTTGTGCCAAGTGTGGAAAGTCTTCAATGCAGTTAGGAGAGTAGTGTGGCTATAAAGTAAGGTGATGGAATCAGGAGACTTGGAAAAAGGCAGAGCAAGAGGTATATCTCTAATGTGGACAGCTGTAGAAATTCGTGCCAAGAGAAATCTGTGAGATGCTCTTCCTGGTGCACCCATCAACTCTAAGTTCTCTCTGGTACCTGGTAATTCTCACTGCCTTTTTTTCTGTCAGTGGGGACTAGGGTGCAGCGCTACAATGAAACTAAAAAGAACAATATCAGCCGAAGGAGGAAATATCTTCAAAGTTAAGTTTGTCTGACAAATAACTACATATGTCATATATGCCAATAAGGATGACTAAGGAAAACCCACAGTGCCAGCATTTCAGTGCTCGTGATTCCTTTTTTTTGAATACCTTTAATGAGGTCTTCAGGGGAGATGCTGAAAGCGGAGTAGGATTGGGCTGAAAATATCGCTTTTGATACTGTTTCCTGAAAGAGTGGCTTGCTAACCCATAAATTCCTTTTTGGCTGTAATTTTTTTGCTTGGTTATCAGTGTAAGGAATGTAGAAGAGGGAAGGCACCACCTGTCACATCATACAAGTGCCTCTTGCCCAGAGTATTTGAAAGGATGGATAACTCAGTAGATTCTGGATAAGTAAACTGGCCGCCCTTTCCCTTCTTAGGTGAGAGGGAGTCTAAAAGGGATGGAATTCATTGCTCCAACAGAAAAAATATTTGAAAAGCCTACTTTTCTTCAAAAAAAAAAAAAATCACATTAAACCCAAAACCCTTCAACCACAAATCAATACTGAAGCTACAGAATGGACTCTTTGAAGTGAATAAGTGGGCATAAAACACTACGTTTACATGTTCATGTCTTCCCTCAAGTGCCCTTGCAAGTGGTAGACGGAATTCAGTCATGCTTTGCTCTGGCACCAAACAGGCCTGTGAATGCGCAACAAGTGCATATTCTCTACTGTAAAGGGAGGTTTGAAAAGCCATATGCTGGAGCGTATGTGCTGCAAGAAGCTGTGTGGATGCAGCATTTAAGTCTTTGTCAACTGTCCTTCAGTTTCTTATTGGGCTAGGATCACAGCAGGCTTCTTGATTTATTCAAAAAAAAAAGAACAATTATATTTCTTCCACATTTTTAAAGGATCAAATAAATTTTTTTGATATGGAACAAAAAGTAAACGTTTAGTCATGAACAATGAAAGTGGAGAGAGACTTTAGATTTACCACTCATCTGCTATTCAAGCCCAGTTCCTTTTCTAAAGTATGTGTTGAAATCCCACAACTGAAAAAGAAGTCACCGCTCCACTCTGCCTGTCGCACGAAGTAAATGGTATGTAGGTGCTTTTGTATGTTGGAGAGGGGAGAAGGTTACGAAGGACAAGGAGGCTCCTGTATTTCATTGAATGTCAAAGGCATCTAGATGCCGACCTGACATTTTCATTTCATTTCAGACAGTATCCCTTGATTCAAGATGGGGATGTTGTCTATTGTGTTTAAGTCAGTGCATATTCAGCTTGTGTGGGAGTAATTTATTTTCACATTCCAGTTGTCTCAAAAATACCATGAGTTGGGTTTGTGTGGGTCTTCTTTTGTTCAGTTCCACCCAATGCTTCATTGTGCAACTATTAAGATACTGCAAAGTGATTTCTATTGATCTTGTAACAGCAAATCAACTGTTTTATTAAGGACTTGAAGAAAGTGAGCACTTTTTCCTTTCGAGATTAGACTTTCCCTGTAGTATTTCTCAGTCTTTGCAGTCTTCATTCCTCTTTGCCTGCCTGAGGGAAGAAGCTGTTATATGCTTGATCATTTTGAAATAGCGTATTTGGAGAAGAGTGTGCCTGACACCTCGGCTTCAGCACAGCCAGATGTTCCTTTGTATTCTTATATGTCACGCAAAGGAATTGCGGAGATGCCTGTTGTGCTTTCAGAACCCACCGTGATATGCCAGGGCTATCCATCTCTTTCTTGGGGAGCAATACCGTTCCAGTACACTGCAAAAGCACTCTTGTTCCTAGCCGTAGTAGTGATTTAGTACCATGTGACATTAGAAACAAAACAGAGAAATTTCTTCTAAAATGAAAGAGAAATTAAGAGACTAGCTGAAAGTACAGTTGAAACCAGCAGCACAACAAGATGCAAAGGGAGAATATCTGCTTTTGGAGGGAGTGATAGATTTGAAGATGCCTTTGTGCAGCCATATAAAAACATTCCAGGGATGTTGTCTTTATGGGTTATGAAAAAGCCAAGCCACAATTTCTTCTGTGATTTTATTTTCTCCCTTTTATTTTGTTTTAATTTACACATGGAACCATTTTTGAATGAATAGTGTTCATTTCTTGTCAAGAAAGGTTTACAAGAAATGAACACCAGATACGTACAATAAAAGATACAGATTTTGAAGAGTAAAGGAGCCTAACTATATCCTGGTTAAACTATTGAAGTTTAAGACTGACAGGGGATCTCATCAAAGCCTATAAATATCTAAAGGGCAGATGTCAAGAAGATGGGGCCAGACTCTTGTTAGTGGTGCCCAGCGACAGGACAAGGGGAAATGGGCTCAAACTGGAACACAGGAAATTCCCTCTCAACATGAGGAAAAACTTTCCTTTGAGGATGCCAGAGCACTGGAAGAGGCTGCCCGGAGAGGGTGTGGAGTCTCCTTCTCTGGAGGTATTCCAAACCTGCCTGGATGCATTCCTGTCCAGCCTGCTCTGGGTGACTCTACTCTGGCGGGGGGGTTAGGCCAGATGGTCTCTGAAGGTCCCTTCCAATCCCTACAATTCTGTGATTCACTGAGCAGTATTTACATATTGCTGTTACCATTTTAAATGCCTGGATAATACATCTCTCTCTACTAGTGCTTGAAGACCATGGTAGTCTAATTAGTTAAATTAAATGAATAGTTTTTGCCTGCCAGCACATAAGAATTCTCGGATGTCCACATGCATCAGGATAGGAGAAAAGTCTATGAGGGTGACCTGTCAGCAACATCAATAGTACCAAATAATAAGATATTTCTATTGCTTATTCAGAAAAGAAAAAAATAGAACAGCATAGTCAACTTTTATTTTACATTTCTTTGCTTTAGTACTTGCAAAGTTCTTATTTTGAAGAAATGTAGAGACCTGGGATAAAAAAAAAGGATGAGTGATTACAGAAGGATTTGGCAGTATTTGTTTCACCAACAGTCATGTGTGACTCACTGTTGTGTGGTGTTCTGTGCGGTTTTGCATAAGTGTGATTCCAATAATGAATACATTGAGAACTTGGGTTCATTTATTAGCTAGCAATTTGTTTCTGTGTTAAATTCAGTTATTCTTCAAAGCACAGATCAGCTCTAAATCAGAGAAGAGATATATTGGTGTAAGTAGGAAAGTTCCTATTGGAATAAGTGAAGATCTGCATTACTGTAAAAGCTATAAATAAACCCACTAAACTCTTGTCTTTGTCAGTGCTGGTTGACCAGTACAATTATTGCTATGTTATGTAGGTGTAGCTCTGAAAGTGCTGCCTTCCAGTTGATTTCCTCTGGCCGGCAGTGAACGTGCCAGTGAGAACCACTGTAGCATACTTATTTTCTGGCCTCAGAAAAATGAAGAGAGGAAACAATCCTCCCTCCCTAAATAAAAGGGTATAACTCTGTGTGCTGGCTCCTAATACAAGTAAGAAGCGAGTTGTGAGAGCAAGGAGTATCTGTTCTCAAAGTTCTTTTTTTGAGGCTTCTCCAGAGACCAGAAGGAAGTCTTGGAGCATTCTCTT
This sequence comes from Limnodromus scolopaceus, assembly GCA_028565335.1. Lineage (NCBI taxonomy): Eukaryota > Metazoa > Chordata > Aves > Charadriiformes > Scolopacidae > Limnodromus > Limnodromus scolopaceus. The sequence goes on from JAOXNO010000024.1 coordinate 9,808,713, forward strand.
CCCTCACCCATTTCTTTACGACCTGCTACTTTATTTATGCCAGTTGATATATTTTAGATAAATTGGTTATTTTCCTTTATAAATTAAGGAAAGTCAGGATGGTTGTGGGGAAAAAAAAAAAAAAGGAGATTTCTTTCAGGAATACATTTTAAAAAATCAAAATAAACTTAAGAATAAAATAAATGCATGGAGGGTAATAGCTAAACTTTAGTTCCAGAAACTATGGTTAGCACTGTAAAACAAGCATATCCCTTTTTATATGCACATAAAAAATGCTCATCTATTGAAAGAAAGAAATAGAAGAACTGCATTTTCTCTTGTGCACAACTCCTGAAATGATCACGCATTTTCAGTGGTATCAGTGTTGCAATAATACTACATTTAGGCTGCAGCTAGTTTAGATAGCATCATGACTTCATACTATTGATCTGATGAACCTTACTTAATGAAATAACTTACGTGTAATTCATAAAAGTAAACAGGCACATACTCAACAAGAGATTAATCCTGTTTTAGAGTGTGTAACAAATCCAGTAGTAAAGCTTTTATGTTTTTAACAACATTTTCTGCAATTCTGCCTTGTCTGAATTTCTAATGGATTGAGTTCTGTAGGAAGCTGCTTCTACATTGAGATGAAGGTGAAAATGAAGCACATGATTAAGTGAAATAAAAGTAGGTATGCAAATAACAGGAAAAATAACCAACTGATAAAATTTAAATAGCTTTAAAAAAATATATATTAAAAAAAAAAAAGTCTTGAGTTTTATGTCCAGAGCCTATTCCTTAATAAAATCTGGTCTCTGAGACAAAGTGTGTTTTTTATGCCATCAGCAACAAACTCAAACCACACTTGATATTAAATCTGGGAAAGGTTTAGCCCATAGTCATAAAAAGTACTTGTACATAGTTTATAAAAAGTGAAGTCTAATAGTCAATATGGCTGCTCAATACACATGATATGTGTTAGTGTAGTGTATTAGCTAGTACAAAAGCAGAAGTCAAGTTCTTTTGAACATCAATAAAGTTAAAATATTACCCAGAACATGTTTTTGTTTGTGGAAACTGTGTCTTCAATAGTATATAATGATCAGTTCTAATTTTCAACAGTCTTAAGGAAGTGAATGGTAAAGTTACAGTTTATTTAGACTCAATGTATGGTGATACCTATTTGAAAATATTCCAGTGTATGTTTTCAGGAGCAAATACTCTGCATTCAGGTTCCTATGCTGACACACTGACCTGGACATTTACTAGCCATTAATCATAACTGACAGTTGCTGTATGACCGCATACAGCAATCTCAATATGCTTGAGGAATGGATCTTGGGAATTAGCCGGGGATCAATTTGGAAGTTTGAGGTTGTAAAGGTTTAGCCAATCACAGAACAAAAACGGTTGTTTGGACACTGTACATGTTGGGAGGTTTAAGAAGAGGTTGCCTGTGTCATGTCCAATCGACCAAATTTAACTTTTTTTAGCATAGGTGTGATTTTCTTAGTATCGTTCTTTGGAGTTCCCTCTTTTAAATCTGTTGGAATCATTTGAGATGAATTATATCTCTGTGTTCTGGCTTGACGATGACTGAAAGTGCAGAACTTCAGGTAGTCTGGAAGGGTCTGTCCTACTAGATGTTCCACCTGAGAAAAAGGTGAAGAACTTTTATCATGAGGCAAGAGCTTTTACTGCGTTTCAGCCAGTTCAGCTGGTTGAAAAATACAGAAGTTTTTCTCCTCTGAATTAATTGCATCCCATTTGTGGGAACACATGGATCACCATATTTTGATCTGTTATGTCTAATGTCATGCTTCTGAGATTTATAATGTACCTCAAAGCTCTAGAGAGAAGCAATATCTTATTTTTCAAATTATCTACGTGGAATGAGAAAGCTTGAGTTTCTTAGCAGATGATGCTATAATGGTTGCTAAGACTTTTGGTTGGGTGACTTTTTATCTCCATTTCACTAATTCCAATACAGTTGTGTTTTAGGGCTGGTATGTAGTAACTAAAAATTTTTCGCAGTCTGATAGACATATGTTTGTTTCAGGCCGTTTCCTTGCAGGCAAACTGTAAACCACTGCAAACAACACTAAATTGTGCTCCCTTGGGAACAAGCAAGTTTGCCAGGAGAACCAGGAAAAGGTGTGACTGCAGCTTATACCGATGAGGGGGAGATTAAAATTAGACACGTGGGGTAGTGATGATAGCTAGTACATTCTGAGTTCTGTCGCTATAAAATCTGCCTACAAAGCTTGATAAACACTCAGGCGATGAACAATTTTGCATTTGAGGTGATGCAGAAATACTTTTTGGTACATCCTGTAGCCTAGACTCCAAAATCATCCAGGCTGGGGGACATACTTGAAAGCACAATGTAGATTAGAATGTATATTTAGGTAGTCTATTGAAAATTTAAGCTAGTACAAAACATAGAATCATAGAATGGTTTGAGTTGGAAGGGACCTTAAAGATCATGGAGTTCTAACCCCCCTGCCATGGGCAGGGACACCTCCCACTAGAGCAGGTTGCTCAAAGCCCATCCAGCCTGGCCTTGAACACCTCCAGGGATGGGGCATCCACAACTTCCCTGGGCTTATGTGATCAGTGAGGATTTAATGCATAGGTAGGGTAAGAATTTTGTCCCCATAACCACCTTTTTTCAACAGGTTCAGTGCTTGTCAGCGGCTGGGATGGTCCTGTTCTTGTGTGTCTAAAGGGGCTGGCTCAGTAGGGATGCTCAGAACACTCCCACCAAGCTTGCAAAGATGCCTGTTTTTTCTCAGTTAGAGGGTAACAGAGCAGAACAGTTAATTCGTGCAAGATGTAGAAAACTATGGGTTTATTCCTTTCTGTCTGTGACTGAAGGAATGGAGCGCATCTTGCCTGTCAGAGGGACTGAAGCCTTTTAGCTAGGGCTGTGTTCACACCAAATGTGCTTCTCCTCTCTGGCCAAGCAAAGCTCAGGTTTGTTTCTGCAGTGTGTCTTCAGCAACAGGTATGGAAAGCACCTGGTTAAACCTGTAGTCTGACACTTAAGGAACACTTTAGGGAGGTAGATTATGTTCATTTGAAAGACCGCTGTTCTGCCGTCCAGAGACACCAAACACAGGCATAGCCTGAGTTCTTATAAAACAAAAAAAGCATCCTCCTCCCTTAGTGTTTAAGAGAAAAGTATAGTTATGTCCTTGCAAATTAAGTCTATGAATTCCTCAAAGGAAGAAAAGCACTAGCTTTTGGTCCTGCATAATTTGCCTGAGGTTCATCAAAGAGAGCTGTTTATAATAAGTGTCTGTTGTCGGAATTATTGTTGGCAATAAAACTCTGTTCGCTCAGTGTGCAGAATGCCATTTAAAGGCATCTAACTCACCCTGTTCCTACATGATGGGCACAGGGTATGAATTTTGGTGGGGAGAATCAGTCGTTTCACTGCTTAAGAATGGTATCCCAAAGTTTCTCATTAGACGTGTCTCTAAACCCTTTATTTCTCAGATGCTTTTAAATGGATGATTCCAGATACATGAACTTTTTGTGGATCTTGGTGCTCCATTTACTGCCTTTTATCTCAGTCTGCTGGGTCCGTAATTGGGATTATCTGTGGTCAGGCTCCCCGAGTAGGCTAATGACATGCATCAGTGCTCAATGCATTTCTAGATGGAGATTCTGTGACTCAGTCCTCATCTGTGAAATAGATGCATATTTCCTGTATATTTGAGCTGGCACATAAATAACATGTCCAGGTACTTCTAAGTAATTACTCATACAAACGTGACGTTTACATACACAGTTGAAAAAATATAGTCCTGCAATGTCTTTTCATGTCATATAGACTATAGATGTTTTCTGCTATATTTATTTTGAAGAATGTTTTTCTGAGATACTTGTCATTCAGCACAAAAAACCCCAAAGAAGATGAAGCAGGTCAAAGATTCTACACTTGTCTTTTTGTTTCCTGTATCTAATATTTAGTTCTTCTTAACAGGTGACTTGTATATTGGAGGTGTGGCCAAAGAAATGTATAAGTCATTGCCAAAACTGGTGCATGCAAAAGAGGGATTCCAAGGCTGTCTTGCATCAGTTGACTTGAATGGACGGCTCCCTGATCTAATCTCAGATGCTCTCTTCTGCAATGGGCAAATAGAAAGAGGATGTGAAGGTATTAAATACGCTGATTTATTTATTTTTTATATCACAGTGAAAGAATTTTGCAAAACTTGCAGTGTTTTGTTGATATGTACGTTCCATACATGGAGATAACTGTTTTACCTGTTTCTAATTGATCTTGTTTGACCCTTCCTTTTATAAAGACTGCATCTTTTTTTTTAGTATTATGGAGATAAGTGTGTTCCTGCCCTGTAGCCCAGAGCTTGGTCTAAGAACATGAGTTAACTTCTTAAATGTTTAATGTAGGTTCTGTCCTTTTCCAGTGGCAAGATATTTTGCATGTGTTTTGTTTACTTCTGATGTATTTTAATTAATGACAGAAACAATAACAATTAGTCTCAATGAAGTCCTTTGTATCTTCGTAACACTTAGAGATTAGCTAATGCTGAGATGTTAGCTAATTAATTCAATTTTTAAAGCAGACATTTTGAGTTGATTAATTCAAGGTTAATTTATGAAACTGTTTAAGATCAATCTTCCATCTTCTCTATTTTTGCTCACCCCTGAGATTTGTATTGTCATGAGCCTTCCTATCTAAAATCAGTAACAGCCAAATATGTTTTATCTCACATTTTTTATGTCTTTATTGGCTCATCTGGAATACCATGTAATCTAAGTGAGAAGAGAAATAGGTGTATTTGTAATTCAAGGGTGTCAATCTCCAGCTGTTTTTCCAGCTGTCATTTAATCCCACTTTATTTTTACTATGATTTATGGAATGAATTAAATCAGTTCTCTGTCCCTGCATATATATTTTATTCACATAATTCTGAATTTTGAGGCTATGTTCAATTTTATGTGTTCTCCCGTCTCCCACGTGCTGTTCTTCTCTGGACAGAAAAACGTGTAAATGACACTGTAGAATTTCAAGTTGGAATCTTGATACTTTTGATATCAAGTTTGTTAAGTTTGCAAATAGACATTGAAGAAAAAAATCCAAGCAGAGCTGGGGAGTTTCCTCAAGCTTCATGAGATAAAGCTTTTTGGTGGATAAATTCTCTCCTCTTTTGTTGTGCCTACAGTACATTTGTACAGATGGAACCTTTTTGTTCTTTACTTGCTACCTTTAGTTAAGAGTATAAATTCTATTGATAGCACATAGAGTTCACAACTTCTTTTTCTGTAGTTTTAGTGTCTGTTTATTTCTAATCAGGAATGGAAAAATACGTATTAATTAGTTTGTCACAGAGATTAGAAAATTAGATTCTGCTTTCTCAATGACATTAGCAAGTTCCATGCCTGCACCATCCCTTCAGAGAGTCAAAGTATGCCTTAATTCCATTATGAATTTCATAGTTTCTTTTGAAATTATGTAATTTTCTAAATGAATTTTATGTACTTCAAAGAAATATTGCCACAGGCCTAGAGTGCAAGTTCACCTTTTAAACCAGTGGCACAACTCAGCTATCGGGGAATTTAATAAAGCTACAAACAATTTAATAAAGCTGTACAAATATTGTCCCTTTTGGTGGAGAGTCAGCTTTTTCCGACACCAAAATTACCTGACACAAGCAAAATGGTCAAACCAGATGTGCTACCTGGCTCCCAGAGAACTGCCTCATCAAAAGTCTTCTGCCCGCAGAAGAAAAATCTTTTAACAGAATGGAATGAAATATTCCCTTCCAACCTTTCTGCTTAACCCCTTGCAAGTTAACTCTCCCATCTCACTTGCTAATTTCAAGCCTTTCTGTCTGACCCATCTGTCAATCTGTTGTCTGCAGACCCTGGATCAGATATACAAAAAATTGTTCTGACACCTAAAATATGTTTTAAGTCACTTGCATGTTCAGCTGCCTCCTAGAAGTGCCTCCAGCTGCCCGTAGCTCTGCTGCTGTGCGCAGGGGGGATGTCTCCATCCTTATCGAGCTGAGCAGTTTTGCATCAATCTCATGCTGTGATGGGATGCGAAAGCTCTCTGAAGTCCCCTGAGATCGAGTCCAAAGAGCTCAGGACACAGCAGCAGAAGTAATTTCCAAACAATAAGTATCGGTCACTGCTCACTCCCGATCCCAAAGGACTGGCTGTACTGGTGGGTATATGTCCTTTGCTAAGACATCAGCCCGCTTCAGATTTTTTCCTGAGAAGTGAGGCACTTGGTTTTGATGTTCTGCGGCTCTTACGGGACTGTATTCCCCATCTTTCTGCTTTAAAACAACCCCCAAACCCGAGGTGAAAGCTCTTCTCTCTCTGTCAAACTGTGAAACCATGATGTGCTACTAATTAATTTTATCTGTTCTGAAAACATTGATATTTCTCAATAACTTTTCTGTCACAAGTGCATGTTAAAAATTCTTTCTTTGGAGTGTTTTTTTTGGTTTTTTTTTTTTTTTTTTGCAAACCCACACGTGGGGTTGGTGTAGCAAGTTGTAAGGCTTGAATTTCAAAGTTTGAGCCACAGGCGGATAGAGAGCTCCGTTCTCTATCATTGAGCATTGAATATAATTTACACTTGGCTGAATCCACCTTGTTGACAAATTTTCAATGGCTAGAACAGATAGAAACTAACAGCTAGAAATATAAATATGCTAACGAGCTCTTTGAATTGTTAACAGCAAACCCCAGAGCCAGGTTATCAGTGTCAGCCCTGGTTTTCTCTAGTCAAATCTGTTGTTTTTTTTTTTTTTTTACACCCTTCTAATAAAGCAGAATTATAGAAATTACAGAATGATAAAAAAATTAGCTTAAATATATTTAGGAGGAAAATGCACTGTGTGCATGCATGTGAATATATAATATAATTTTTGTATTAAATGAGCTATATGAAAAGTTTCAAAGTATAAATATACATGAAGATTCTTGGTGGTGAGATATGGGGTTTGTTTTTACAACATATGGTAAAACATTGTACATGCTACTTAATAATGCTTTTTGTGTAATATATAGCACGTAAGCCCTCTCATAAGAAAAATGTAAATTAGAGACCAAATCCGGTCAATTAAAAGTCTGTGGCGAAGACTGAATAAATTAGAATTTTGAAATAGAATGTGAATTAAAAGGTGAGTGCTGAGAGAGTGTATTACAATAGTTTTACTAAATAGCTTAGTTCTGTAATATAGATAGGAAAATGTGAACCTGTTATGGTAGATATTATAGTATTTACTGACATTAAACAGTCATCGTCTGTTCTTTAAAAAACCCAAACACCTGCTTTTATTAAAAGAAATTCTTACACGTAAGCTAGCCTTGATGGCAATTTTTGAATAATGACTACTACAGATAAGCCCAAAGTCCTAAGAACCAATTTAATAAAAAGCAAAATACCCTGCTTTTTAGCAAGATCCAATCTGTACTTTTTCCAAATACGTGTGTTTTAAAACGCACTTCTTAGTGTGCCTACAGGGTCCTGCAGTTTATGTACTTTTAAGTCCTTGTGACTTTTGCTCTACTTTTGCAGAGATGAGGAAATTTAACGTTGCATAACTAAAGTGTAAATAAATGCATGAATATATAACATTTAGACACCTACAGATATTTTCACTTCATCTTTGTAAAGTTTCCGAGTAGCAGAATCTGGTGAGAAAAAAAATGTGTCTTGTCTTGTCAGCTACGGGATTCTGTCATTATAATCCCCAGCTCAAGAAAGGGTGATGTAATGCCCAAATGTTTAAACTTCTGGGCTCAGAACTCCAAAGAAAAGGAAATCGCTACCCTATGTCTGCCTACTGCAGTCTATCGGTTATAGGTATTATTATTATTATTGTTGTTAGAACAGGAGAAAATAGAACAGTTGATAGTTTTGCTGAAAAAGGGATGCAGCGTACACCGTCCCAGTTCTTAATCGCGCTGGGTCGGATGTATTCTCGAGCGGTGCCTCATTTGAAGCAAGTGGCCATCAAACCGACTTAAATCATATTGATAATGGATTTTTTTCCTGAAATACCAGCAAATCAAAAGAAAACCCCACACTGAGATCATTGAAGGAGCTGTACTGTGAAAGAAGAGTGAAGTGGATTTCTCTCTACAGGACTATTTAGGATATTTATATAAACTTTGGACCAGTTTGGCCCTGTCACCAATGACTCACAGTAGGAGTTTCAAATGGATACTGATGTGTCGTCTTCAAAAAAATTTAGGACAATTTTATAATCCCAGAAAAAGGTTTTTTTTCCTTGTAGTGTCAAGAGTCAGTGTGAAATGTGTGTATGAGCTGATAGTAATCTCTAGTACATGGTTTGTATTTCAGTCTTCATTCACCAGGTATGAAGAAAGGGCTAGAAAAAAGAGAGACCAGAGAGGATGATGGTGCTAATTATTCTTGAATTCAGTGTATCTGAACATGACAAATGGCTAGTCGGGATTCAGCCATGCATTTACTCTACTAATGCATTCATATCTATCCAAGGAAAAAAAAAAACCTTTTAATTTTCCTTCATTACATGTCATCAGCTCAATTAACCATTATATTTGTAGTAAAATACTGGCAAATTACTGCTTTCTTATTTTGGCTTGCCTGAAGATTTATGGCTATTAGCATTAATTTGTTTGCATTATATGGCATTTCTTTCTCTCTTTAACAGCAGCATGCACTTTACTCTGAATGTTTTTTTTCTGTGTTTGCTGCCATTTCAATATTGCTTACTAACATTTAATATATTTTGCTTTTTTTTATTTTGCTGACAAAGTTGCATTGATGAAAGCTGATTTGCAAGGTAGATAGCCCTGTGTGTATTAAACAAGACTGAAACCCCCAATGCACAGTTGGATTTCTGCAATAAATGCTCTGTACATTTCAGAACTAAAGTGTGGTATTTTGTTTGAGAATTTTCTTTCACACCTCTAAAACAATGGGCTCCGTGAACCTTCATTTTCCAGCATAGCTTGCATAAAGGCTTTCAGTCTTGAATATGTTTGTATAGTGATTGCTTTAGTGCTTTGATCATTCCTTTTCAAATTTCTTTATATTTCAGTAGTCTAGTTATGAGTCTCTAGAAATAGAGTAGCTTTGTTTTTCATGCATATGTCACATTTTGGCATGCTACTTCATTAGTAGTCTGTTTTTTCTGCGTTTCCCCTTAGAAAAGGAACCTGCATGGGATCCCTAAAGCATGTGAATCAGTACTTGCCAACATTCCTGCCAAAGAATCCCAAACTCCTCTTAATTTCAGACCTAAATCATTTAAAATAATTTGTGGGATTAAAAACAATGTATAGTGTAGCTTCATTATTTTTTGATTGTTTTAATATTATTTTCCGATCTTTACTGTCATCTCCCAGAGCATTGCTTTCTGTGACATCTGGCCTTGCTGTTTGAAATGTATTTACAGGAAAATAATGAATTTTATAGAAAACATTACAGCCAGTTAATGGTCTGACGCGAGATTAACAAATAACTTGCAACAAAGTTAACGTTCCCACTGTACCTGGAATAACTGCTTCAGTTTGTGCTTTCGTATGTGTTTGACCTAGCAATCTTAAAACTAAAGCAAAACCCACCCTTTTTAATATTACATGCTGCTACAAAATCAGCAAGTTTAACGTGCGTTGTACTTGGTAACTCTTTGCTCATTCGATTTGAGATGTTGGCAACTAGTTCATGTGGTCCAGTGAGAAACACCTTTCTTTGGGAAGACAAAGCGCAAGTCCTTTTTTGTGTGTTCTCGTCAGGCCCCAGCACGACGTGCCAAGAGGACTCCTGCGCCAACCAGGGAGTGTGCTTGCAGCAGTGGGACGGATTCAGCTGTGACTGTAGCATGACCTCCTTCAGCGGACCCTTATGCAATGACCGTGAGTACACTGAAAAAAAAAAAAAAAAAAAAGTGCTGATCTGAACGCTGAAGAGCTTTAGGGCAACTTTTGAAGCAAGGGTCAGAAGCTTTGTGTTATTTTAATATTCGATATTTAAATGAACTGACAAAGCCTGTGAAAATCTGTAAGGTTTGTGAGAACAACATAGCTAAAATACACAGTATAAATTTTGGACAATGTGCACTACCAAACACTGACAGAATTTGGTTTTATTGCACTTGATTGCATGTCTAATATACTGACGGTTACCTGTTTGAAATAATCCCTTTCCTGCATAAATGTTACAAATAGGGTTTTTTCCCTGATTGAAAAAACCTTTTACATTTTATTATCTTAAGCTATATTGTAATTTTGTAGCATTATATCATGAGGGCTATAATTACTGTGAAACAGTTGACAAGGCTCATTATCTCCCTTTGTAGATTTCTTTAGGTGACACACTAAGCATGCCAATAATAAAAGCATGCCGAGTATTTTAGTTCTTTTAAATTTCATCTGAATAAAACTACATAACATACACCAACCATCTGGTCTTTCAGGAAAAGCTTAAATGTGTCAAAAATAAGGGGCCTGACTCACCAATGTCATAATCTAGTTTTATTCCAATCTAGCTTTATTGATCTAAATAGAATTATGCAGAAGTGAAAGTGGAATAGTAATGCAAGAGCCATAATGATCCACAGTAGCTGATTAAAGTGAGCTACTGACTTTTCTTTTCAACTCATCACGTTTTAAATATCCAAATGTTGCACATTTTTATATCCATATGAAGAGGGGATTTCTTTAAGGCTAAGCATTTTTATTTCTATTTGTATACATTTATCTGAATGACTGACTGATTGTATAAAGTGTTGGCATCGCTGTCTAGTCAAGCAGTTTGGATTTTTATGTCTTGTTCCTCTTCTTGACTCTGCCACAAGGTGTGCCTTCTCAGACAAACCCTAAACTAACAGAATAATTATAATCTGAAAAGCTTTTGGCTCAACTTGTATCTAGCACAATGCTAGAAAATGAATTACATGTAAAAGCTATGTTAATTATTCTCACGAAATTCCACTTTTCTCCTTTTGACCATCTTTGAAAACTATGGAAAGGACTCAAGTGGTGTGTTTCTCTGCACTTGCTGTCATGATAGAAATGAAATGTGGTATCAAAAACCTTTCAATAATTTGAGCAAAGGATTTGGTTTCTTTTAAATATATGAGTTTGCCCTTCCCAGCAATGTGAGCCATTAGTCATACTGCTAAACATATATTTTTAGAGACTTTGGTCCCCTATCTGCTACAGGAGAAAAATGATTTGTCTCTATTCTACTTTTGATTTGTTGTTTCTGTTCTTCTGTGATCCTTGAGTTCTTCTAAAAATTACTGAAAACTATGAAGTTATATATTCCACATCTAGCACAGGTTAAAACTCTGTTTATAAATTTGTCTTGGTAGTAACTGATGTCTGGACCCGGAATATTCTGTGAGTTATTTCTTCGAGTGAGAGCTACTGCGTGAATTTGGTGAACTGATGAACTTAACATAGAAAAGATATTTACCGATCTGCGAAGCCTCATGCGTATGATAACATTACGGACTACATTGCACACAATCAGATAATTCTCAACATACTATTTCTAATGATGCTAAAGGAGTATCTTTAGTACATGGTTGTAAAAAATACATACTTACAGTACATTTCAATGTACTGTTTTATGTAAAATGGAGTATTTGGGACGTCAAAATCTCATAGCTAGAGATTTTTTTGTTACCAATCCCCAAAATCAACCACTTAAAAAAAAAAATAAAAATTTCAGTGGTCGTAAGAGAAAGAGTTAAAAGTACCTAGTTTATGGAGACTTGCATCCCTCCTGTATTGAATTTCCGAGCCCGGGTATGGGCAGCAAGAGCTGCAGGGTGGCCTCTGTGAGGAGAGGTCAGGACTGCCCCGTGCTGGGCATAGTCCCACCACAGGGCACGGCTGAGTCCCTCAGCCAAGATGGTGGCACCTTTATCAATATACGCTTAGAAAGTATGCCGTTTTTACCAAAATGCCAGACAGATAAAGGAGAAGGGAACAAAAAGAGTGAGAAAGAGCAGAGGGAACACCCAGGTGAGAGCAGGGGGAGTGGGTGAGCAGCGGGGTGGGAGTTTGCCCCTCAGCCAGGATTAACCTCCCAGGCATTTTGTTCCACAGTTGACCCCCGACTCTTCCCCACTATTTTGTTCCACCAGTTCTTAGGGAAGGCATTTGAGTAGAAATTTCAGAGCGACAAAATGGCTGAGGTGAGAGGGGTCCTGTGGAGATTGTCTAGTCTAACGCCTCTGCTCAGAGCAGAGTCAGCTCGTGCAGGTTGTCCAGGGCTTTCACCAGTTTGGCTTTTGAATACCTCCAAGGATGGAGACTCCACAACCTCACTGGCCAACCTCTGCTAGTGCTTAATCACCCCCACAGTACAAACATTTTCCTTATATTCAAATGAGATTTTGTGCATTTCAGTTTGTGCCTATTGCCTCTTGTCCTGTCAGTGCACACCACTGAGAAGAATCTGTCTTTTTAACTTCCACCCATCAAGTATTTTAAAACACTGGTAGGGTCTCTACTGAGCCTTCTCTTCTCCAGGCTGAACAGTCCTTCCTCTCTCAGCCCCTCTTCGTATCAGACGTGCTTCAAGCCCTTAATTGCTTTGAGGCCCTTTGCTGGACATATTCCAGTATGTTTACATTGCTCTTGCAGTGAGGAGCCCAGCACTAGGAGATGGTACTCCAGGTGCACCTCAACACCTCAACAGTGCTGAGTGTAGAGGGAAGGATTGCATCTCTCAATCTTTCTTCAACTTTTTTCTTAACACAGCCAGTGAGGCTGTTGGCCTTCTTTGCCCCAAGAGCACATTGCTGCCTCTTGTTCAACGTGGTGTCCAGCAGGATGCCCAGATCCTTTTCTGCAAAGCTGCTTTCCAGCTGGTCAGCCTGTCCTGATACATGGGCTCATTTCTCCCCAGGTGCAGGATTTGGCATTTTCCTTTGTTTTACAAGGTTCTTGTCAGTCCCCCCCTTCTCCAGCTTGTCAGCATCCCTCTGAATGGCAGCACACCCATCTGGTCTATCAGCCACTCCAGTTTTGTATCTTCTGCAATTTGCATAAATGAGCACAAATTACCTTGCTGCATTTGAGTTGATACTTTCAGCATGTTTCCCATAGTAACCTCAGCGCACAAAGATCTGACATGCATCGTTCCTCGGCTTTACAATATAAATGTTTCGCGTGTATCATTCTTGTCTTTCATTTCCACATCAGAGAGTTGGGAGGAAATAATGAAAGAAACAGTTCCTTGAAAAGTGTTATAGTACTTTCTACTAATACAGTTTGCAAGACATTGCTTTACTCTTTCCAATAATAGCAAATTATTACTCCTGTGCTGTTTGGTCTGTTATTCCCAGGAAAAATGTTCATAGCTTAAAGTGAAGATTTTATTTATTTTTTTTTTTTTAAAAAAAGTTCTTTCAAAATAAGCATCATGTGAGGCAAGCTGTTTTTTTCCCAAGAGTGTCTTCTGTGTGTCGGCTAGAAAGAGAGAAGTTTGGGGAATATATAGCTACGGAAAACGGCCTGGGCCAGCCAAGGATGAGGCTACAGTTTTACAGCTGTAGTCAGAAACACCCACAGTTTAATCCACAAAAGTTTTGCTTAGTTGCAAATCTCAGTTCTCCACTACAGTGAGTATGGAATGCCCGTAGACCGCAAACCTCTGGTGGCACAGGTGGGAACATTCTGTGTGCTCCACTTTCCTATTTACTGGAAGGTAAACAAGGCAGGGGAAGTTCTGACCCCAAGAAGCTATACAGATTGGCATTTTCTCTTCTGGTGTGATATGACACTTGGAGATTCAGGGCAACAGTGCTCTTTAGATGTGATAGACAGAAGTGCTACATTGGTAAGTGTAAAGCAGACTGGTAGCAGTTGTTCCCACAAAATGGGATTATAAAGAAGACTGTACTAAAAGGACAGTTAATGGCTGTTCTTATAAATGGATGGCTGCTTGCAACTCCTGAGAAAATACATCATGAACATCCTAACTACTTCTAACAGCAGGTTATGTAGTGAAAGCTATCCTCCTAGGAAATTCAGCTTTTTTATAAGGGTAGGGTTGAAAATTACTCTGGCAAAACAAAACAAAAAAATCTGTAAGAGACTATCTGCTTTCTATAAGTTTACATCTGTTTTTACTCAGGCAGTCTTTAAGTATAGCCATATTAGTGAATGTAATGGCATGTCTGTGGAAACAAATATTGCTATTATGGCATAGAAAATAGCAGACATAATAACATCGTCACATTACATTAGTATAGAAATGTTCTGTGCCAAATTACAGGGCAGCTTCCATGCTGTCTGTTACTATAAGGGAATAATGTATTGGTGTTGTACTTGAGATGGTATAACTAATACTGTGTCAACACTTCTATTAAAATCCATTTCTGAAGGGTTAGAACTTCACCACGGAGTCTCTTCCGACTAGGAATTTGATGTTCTCAAACCGCTCTAACAAAACTTTTTAAAAAGTTCTCCCAATTTATTTTGACTCTTTACCAAGAAAAATCAAAAGCCCTCGTTCAAAGGAGACCCGTGTCAGTACTACAAAATGGGTTCATGTAAAACACGGTTGATTGCATTACAGAGATGCTGCCTTTCAGCTAAGACTGTCTGTAGCGACGGTTAGATTTCATTTTAAATGTGTTTGGATGTTAATATAATAATTGTTGTGTATCAGGATGATTTAATTGGAGATTGGACCAGGAGTTCAAGGAAGGCCTGCTAGGAAAGATAGAATCCACCTGCCAAGGTGGGGTAAAAGCATCTTTGCCACAAGCTGGCCAACCTGGTGAGGAGAGAACCAGGACTAAGAATGGTGGGGAATGGAGATGGCAACTCACAAGAATGTGAGGAAAATAGTGGAGTGAGTGTGGTGGGAAGGTGTAGAGCTCTGCCCAGTGCCAAGTGATGAGCCAGCTGAGAGCTTATGGGTTAGGGCAGACCAAAGTCTAATATGATGTGATGGGTATGTGCTACACCCTGCCTGATAAGGAGGAAGAAATAGATGAGGCCTTCTTCAGACAAGTTGAAGAAGCCTCAAGTTTGCAGGTAGTCCTTGTGGGGGACTTGAATTACACCAGTATCTGCTGGAGGGGCAACAGAGCAGGGCACAAGCAATCTAGGAGATATCTGGAATGTATTTACTTGCTGACACAGGTGATCAAGGAGCCAGTGAAGGGAGGCATGCTGCTAGACTTCCTATGTACAAACAAGGAAGAATGGAGTCACACAAGAGAGTGGGCAAGAGGTGGAAGCAGGGTCAGGTGGCCCAGGAAGGATATAGAGGTGCTGTCTGTGCATGCAGCGGTGGGGCTAGGAAGGCCAAGACCCAATTGGAGTTTAATCTGGCAAGGAATGTGGAAGGGTTCCTGCCGGCAGTGAAAGAGCAGGAAAATGTGGGCCAGCTACTGAATGGAGTCAGGGGACCTCATGGCAAGGAACATGGCAGAGACCAAGGTACTCAGTCTTCTTTGCCTTGATCTTTACTGGTAAGACCAGCCTTTAGCACTTTCAGCAATGCCAGGCCCCTGAGAGCAGTGCGAAACTCTCAAGGAAGACTTACCTCGGTGGAGAAAGATCAGGTAAGGGAATATTTAAATACAGTGGACATGTACAAGTTTCTGAGACCTGGTGGGAGGCATCCATGAGTGTAACAGGTCATTGCAACACTGCTCTTGGTTACCTAGGAAAGGTCATGGCTTTTGGGGCTGTTGTTGAGAACTAGAAAAAAGTAAATGTTTCTCCTGTCTTCAAGAAGGAGGAACCAGTAAACTACAGGCTGGTCAGCTTCATCTTGGTCACTGGAAAGGCGATGGAGAAAATCCCCCTGGAAGCCGTTTTCGAAAATACTAGGGACAAGAAGGTTATTCGGGGTAGCCAGTATGGACTTATGAAGGGGAAATAATATGTTGTCAAATAACAATGGTGGTTTTGGGGCAGTGTTAGGTTAATGGTTGGACTTGATGATCTTGAAGGCCCCTTCCAACCTAGATGATTCTATGATTCTATGATTAGAAAGCTAATAAGCAACAAAATGTGCAGAAAAGGCTCAATTACTGACCTTAATTTCTAAACTGAAGTGTCTTCCTAGAAGCATGTAAGTGAATTATGCTCAGATTTAGTTCTGAACTCGATATATTGTATTAGTGATTTTTGGAACTCAGACTGCCAAACATCAGTTACGTATCTGAGAGGTTTAGATAGGACTCAGTAGTCTTTTTTTTGTTTTAGCAGGTGAATTTATTGCTAAATCACCAAAGAAAAAGGGAATGTCCTTAGCTGTAGCATTCAGGTAAGAATGTTGTTGGTCGTCTGCTTCAGCTGTGAAAATTTGTAGCTGAAACTGTATCACATCTTTTAGTTGTCACTGTTCCTTATACACTGAAACCTCCTTGTTTTAAAGGTTTTTTTTAATACCCGAGGTAACCATAGATGTTAGGAGGTTGAATTAAATGTTTCCCGTATCCTAATAATATTAGAAAGTTACTGTGCACTAAATAAAAACCGTCTAATTTTTCTTCCACCCTGAATTACCAATCAGGTTGGTGAAAGGCAAAATGACTCCAGCTTGAGTGGAAAGCTATAGGGTTTTTGGTATTCTGTAAGCAGAGTAGAAGAAAATTGGCTCCAGGGGCCTCATGAAATGAATGCTGATTCCCTGTCAGCTTTGATCTCTGGCCGGAAAGGTTGGCCTATTCCTTACAAATATTCTTTTTCATCTTCTTTGCAACTCCTTTTCTGAAAGCATGTGTATGAGTTCTCAACTGAACACAATTGAGTTATGGTGACTTAAAAAGTGTGTGCTTGCTGTGGCTGAGCCTTGGTAACCAGTTGCGTGATTATTCTGACTTAACTCCAGTTCCAGAGTAAAATATTGTTAGCCCTAATTACATCACTGGTTTTTGAGAGAAATGTAGAATGAATGTATATTATTTCCTTCCTTTTGTGAGTATAGATATCTTCATGTATCCTGAAGATGTTTGTATATGGCAGTAATTGAGAGGCTGTGCAGACCAGGGTGGTAAGAAAGGCCTGATGGACTGCAGAGGTGAAAACATCACTGAGGATACTTATGGGATGCTTCATCACACAATAGGGTTCGAGTCACTTACTGCCTCTGCTGGGGGGTGTTATGTTCACTGCAAGATCCTTGTAAGGGTCAGGCCCTAAAAGGTTTGATAAAGACATGGACATTGATCTCACACTGCCTTTATCACTCAAGGGCAAAAGCTATTCTGAACTCTAAATAATTAAGAAGTTCTTATAAACATTGATTTTTTGTTTGTTTGCCTGATTTACTGAAGCAGAGATTGAGTAGAATAAATAGTGTATGCCATCCTTTTACTTAGCTGCAGTCTGCATAGCTGCTACCTGTACAGAGAGTTTGTTCTTCTATATGCTGCTGGACAGATGTTTTGAGAATCAGATGCATGGGATTTATAAATCATACACACAGTCAGTGATTGTCTTCTGTAGCAAAGTAAATCTTGTATCATCTAGAATAAATATTTATGAAAATGAAAACTTTTCTGGAGTCTGAAATTGCAGTAGAAATAGCTTGAGTTATGTCCTGCATGAGCCTCTCTACTTTTTGGTTTCACAAAACTTAAAGCATTCTTCACCCCATTTCACTAGCTTTCCTTGACCTCTGCCTTGCCCATGTAGTGAAATGTGTGCCCCATGTAGTGTAACGTGTGCAAGAACAACTGATCAAGTATGATGAACGACTATTCAATTACTGGTGATTTCTGTGTATTACACATCTCCTGGAGTATTAGCCAAGTTCTGTCAGCAATGGTATCATGGTTTGGGCTGGGCTGGTGAACAACAAATGCTCTCTAACTTCTCTCTGACGTGAGAGAAGAATGAGAGAGAGGGAGAGAGACTAATGATAAGAAAATAATGAAATATATACTACATATACAAAAGCGTATTAAGCTCCCAGGATGACAATTACACCACTGGCAGGCACTGGGAAAGTCCCAGACTGGACTCAGCACTAGATTGGAACTGGATTCTGGATCTGAATCCAGTAATACAGATTGGGATCAAAGGCAGACGAAACGACAGAGTCCTCCTCAGATGCAGGCCACTGAAGAAAGAGTCTGACCCCTTTGATCCCTCAGCTTTTATACTGAGCATGATGCAGATGGGATGGAATACCCTGTTGGTCAGTTTTGGGTCATCTGTCCCATCCGCTCCTGCCCACAAGCGTGACCCCTCTATGCTGTTCCACTTCCGACCCTCCAAGTTGGTGCACAGCAAAGTTAGCTGACCTTGGTTGTTACAGCAATAAGTATAAGCAGGATCCTCTCTGCATAACATTCCTTGGTATTTACTGTAAATATCAGACCTTATCTGCTAGAAGCAACTCCGATCTGAAAAGAGTGTTGTTAATTTCAGAGAGTTAGAAGAGGCTTAACTGAAAAGTAAGTTGACTGAAAAGAAAATCGGTTCTGTTTCGCTCCAAACCAGGACAAAAGGTAAGAGGGTTTGGTCCGTGTGAGGTTGACTGGGGTTTTTGGGGGTTTTTATGTCTGTTCTGCCACTACAAGACTGTCACATGCCTCATGGAGAACAAATGATCTTGGAATTCTCAAAGCTGTGTGCAGTTAAAGATTAGCAAAATAACTGAATAGCTAAAAGAATACCACTACCACCTCATCCTCCAAAGCAAACGTTAAAAAAAAAATAAATCTTAACTTGCACTCTTGCAACAAATAGCAAATACGGGATATTTGCCTGTGGAGTCGCTGGCGTCTGTAGGAAGTTTGAGTAGAAAACTTGCAGCCGCTGCCAACAAATATAGTAGCATCTACTAGATGCTGATGGGATGTTGCACAGCTGTTGCTCCAATGCACAATTTGGAGTCATCTGCATTGAAAGGTTTCCATGCAATTAGAGGGATGTAGGCCGTCTAACAGAGTCTACAACTTGTGCCTTCTTGAGTAAGAATTTGAATGCCAGTGAGAGATGGAAATAGCTTTCTTTATTAGAAATCTGGTGAGTAATGGGAAAGGGGGATCGCAGGGTAGTTAGAGCATCTTCTGTGTTTTCAAAGGCAGCGGTAGGACTCTTGTTTGCCTGGATGAAGATATTTTTTAATCTATAGAATTCAGTTTTTGGTAGGGAATGCTTTAGTGGAGACAACAACAACACTCCAAATGAGAAAGTCTTCCATCTGAAAGAAATGGGCTTGTCCAGATATTGTGCGGGGGAGTATTTTTTTTGAGGGCAGTGCATTCCATAGGCTGGCAGTGAAACATGTCATGCCCCTGGTCTGTCACATTCAAAAGGGTGATGAATGAGGAGAAGTAGCAGTTTCTTTTTCTACTGATTCTCTGAAGACAGCAAAATATATCTCATCTCACCAATCCCCTCACTCTCCAACGGTTAGGTTAGTGTTCATTTGCTTTGGTGCTGTCTAGTGTAGGAAGTAGACACTTGAAAATAGTAGTCCTGAAGAAAAAAACCCCAATGGCCTGAGTAGAAGAGCTTTTTAAAAACATAATTAAAAAAAAAAAAAAAACTAGATTAAGAGGAGACAATAAATCATCCAGGTTCTTTGCAGAAACAAATGGTATTTACTTTTGTGCCCAGTGTTTTACCTTCCTGTTCTTGTCTTGTGGTGAAGACCTCTCAGTTTGTCTAATACAGTACTTCAGAAAGGAAGCAGAAAGGGTGAAGAGAAATATGAAGAACATGTCACCAAATCATATTAAACTTTTTTAAACTTGTTAGGAACAAGAACACAGTCAGGTGATTTTTACATTACTTCAGAGACATCTACACGAGCAGGGACAGGAGAGGGTGGGTGGTTGCTCTCAGCAGCAATTTAATTGAAGGTCCAGTGGCTTGCAGTGAAGAAAGGAAAGTTTCAAGTTTTCTCCTGTGTTGCCTTCGTTCCCCCTCTGAAGCCCTTCTTTACTATTGCTTTAATCTTTCATCAGTACAGATTAAGAGCCTAATTACAAACAGTAAAAGTAAGTTTAAGAAAATTGTGTCGTAAAGCTCTGCACATTGGAAAATGTAGCATAGTGATGGCTTCCTATTGCAACTGTGTGGGGTTTCACGATGGTGACATTTTCAAAAGTTTATTTTCAAAGCAAGGGCTTCCACTTGATCTAAAAAGGAATCTCTGGTCCTGCTGAGATCCAACAAAGCCATTCTGAATCCATCCAGCAGGCAACAGTGGTGCCTGCAAGGGCGTTCACACATTATGAGTGTAGTCAAACATAGTAACCAGAGAGGCTGGAAAATATGTACTTGTCAAGATATCAAAACTTGACAGGACAATTTTTTAGCTACCTGCCCAATTGGACCTGTTTTCTGCTGGAGATTCACTGAATGACCTGCTGAAGTCCCTTTTAACCAATGTGACTGTATGATCTTGTGTGGTGTCCATTTATTTGTATTTTGGGACATGTAGGGGGAAGCCTTGGGAAGGTACCAAGGGATTAGGCATATGGGACTAAAGGTGCAAGTAAGATATGGTCTCCAGAGCAGACAGAATTTAGCAGTGCTGTCTCTGGTATGTGTATGGAACTGAGACCTGCAGCTGTTATTGTCCGAGTTCGTACTGTGGAGGTGGACAAGAATCTGGTGAACATCTTAGTATTTCTGAATATGTTATGATATCTAGTCAAAATAAAGAGGAATTTGCAGCACTTCGGAAAGCATGTTCTCATCATCCAAGTTCATATATTTGAGTAAAATATGATTATTGCTTATTAAGAAGCTGAGGGTTGATTTCTCAAGGCCAAACTCTGATCACAGAAACACAGAATAGTTGGGGCTGAAAGGGTCCTCTGAATATTTTCTAGTCCCATGCCGCTGCTCAAAGCATGGTCAACTAGAGCCTGATATGAAAACAACAGTTTGGAAGGGTGTTATGTGGTGTGATTTGTCCTGAATATCAGGAGGCAAGATTTAATGCTTCAGGAGATCTTGTCAGTCTCTGGTCCTACATTAATAATTCTGCAAGAAGAACAGCTGAAGTTTTCCTCTCAAGAGTCTATTTTTGATGATGATTTGTGCACGGTTCAGACTTGTCTTTTAACATTGCTCTCAAGCACATGCATGCCTACAGATAATGCCTTGTTTGGAGTCCAAGATTAATTTTTTTTTAATTATATCACATACTTCTCCAGGTCACTCCATCAACATGATGGGGCCAGGCAGAATTTGTTTCTGAATTGAAGTACTCTTTACACAGAAAACCAGGCAGGGATGCTTTTCCTACTATGAACACAATGTGGAAAATGTGTGACTAGTATGACATGAAGTTTGTTATCTGCATAAATGATTCATGGTCTTTAATTCTTATGTTTAAGCTTGATTGTAACCAGCATCTTGTTGTGGTAGGTCAGAGACTTCCTAGTATCCTAAAAGAAAAGAGTTCTCCTTTAGACACCACTAATTTCTTCCTGTCCTCAACACAGAAAGGACATGGACCTGTTGGAACGTGTCCAGCGGAGGGCCATGAGGATGATCAGAGGGATGGAGCACCTCTCCTATGAGGACAGGCTGAGAGAGCTGGAGTTGTTCAGCCTGGAGAAGAGAAGGCTCCGGGGAGACCTTATAACAGCATATCAGTATCTGAAGGGAGCTACAGAAGAGCCGGAGAGGGACTCTTTACCAGGAAGCGTAGTGACAGGACAAGGCGCAACGGTTTTAAATTGGAAGAAGGGAGATTTAGATTACACACCAGAAAGAAATTCTTTCCTTTGAGGGTGGTGAGACACTGGAACAGGTTACCCAGGGAACTTGTGAATGCCCCATCCCTGGAAGTTTTCAAGGCGAGGCTGGATGGGGCTTTGAGCAACCTGCTCTAGTGGAAGGTGTCCCTGCCCATGGCAGGGGGGCTGGAACTGGATGATCTTTAAGGTCCCTTCCAACTCAAACAATTCTATGATTCTATGATTCTAATTTTGTTTTGGAAGGAGCTTAAACCATTCAGGAGCACAGGCTTGATATCTGGATTGAGGGAGGAGCCAGTATTTGATATCTAACCCTCTACCTTGAATTTGTCTTCTCCTGTCTTCCCTTTAAATATATGAATCATCATTATGATTAAATAAATAAATCATCATTATCATCATCAATAAATCATCAATAAATAAATCATGCATTATCATTGTCTTGGCAGCATGGCAATGATAACGCAAAGCAAATGAGTTTCCTTATTTCTCTGCCAAAACTAGGAAGGTGGGAGATCATAATACAAACTGGCTGTGTGCAATGGAACTATTACTGGCCTTGCTGTCCAATGGGTATCTTGCCAGCAGGTATGGATTTACACTCCTTTAGAGTTTAAAAATGCTGTGAACACATTCTTTAATATGCAATTTGGAGTTCATAAGCCAGCGGGTCATCCACATTCAGCAGCCATGTTCCTTACGTTCTCAGGCTGCCTTCTGCTTCTGTAGCTTTTCCATTCTCTTCCCATTCTCACTCCAGTTATGTTACGTTTTGACCTTCAATGTTTTTTTGTCAAAAAAAATGTGTACAGATGTCTACCTACCCTAAACTCGTGGTTTACCTTCAGGCAGATACTAATATGCACTTGTAATGTATTCCAGGCCTGAGGTTCCTACGTAGTTTATACTTGGAGCTCAACAGTGTTAGGGAGTTCTATTTTCCAGGGTGCCAACAACTTTATGAGTTTACTTTAATTTGTATTCCAAAGCAGTTGCTTAAACCATGAATTTGCTTTGTTTGCTTACAAACAAGCAGTTTGTTGTTTAAATGAGCCCTTTTTGGCACTTACTGCTGCTCCCTTTATATGGGGTGTTTAACATCTGTCACGGGTTTGTCTTTCCATCAGAAAACTTTGTGGGAAAGGTGCCACTTCCTTAAAATGATAGAAGCCAAGATTTCTATCTTCCCACTGCACATTGCAGCCCCAGCCTTTCAGGCACACTTCTACTTACTTAGACGAGTAATCTGATTTCAAGGGAACTATGCATAGGAAAATGATAGCGCGCATCTGAGTGTTGGTGTGATTCAGACTATGATTAGATATCTCTGCAACCAGTGTCATTTTGTTCAGCTCCAGCTGCTGAAGCTACAGATAATATGAGCTCTTTTACATCTAAGGAGAGGTAGCTGCACAAGAGCTGCAGGTTTGTTATGAAACAACACTTTTTACTGGATACCCTCCTTGTGCACTCACGACTTTCTAGAGTTACGGAGTTTGCCAAGTACTTAATACTATCAATAAAATCCTGCCCCTAAAGCAGGAGAAATAGTCCTCTGCTTTATGCCTGATGGATTGCATTTCATTGAATCTGATATATTAAGGCTTCAAAGGTCAGTCAAGCTTTGATTCAGATATTTTCTTAGCTGCACTGAACACAAGAACTCCCCAAGAACCTTTGGTATTACCACATTTATTACTGTGGATAGTACAACTCTTTATCAGCAAGAAGAATAGAATCAGGTCCTTGGCATTTTGTCTAAAAATAACAAAACAAAACAACTACTTTGCATGTTCAAATGTTCTGCTTTACGTAGTTCCCACATCGCAAGCATTAGAAGTATAAAAATTAAGATGACTAAACCACATGTTGTGAGTTATCCTAAGGCCACTCCAAGGCAGTTAGTTGTAGAACTGGCTTGCATAGAATATAGAATGATAAAACTTGGAACCTTCTGGAAAAGTGCTTTTCCTGTATCAGCTACATTATGCTTGGTATAAGAGTTATGCTGATAGTGTTGTTTGTTTTTCTGTCTTCTCCTTATTTCCTTATCAATATTAAACATTGAGATGGAGCGGGGGAAAAGCTCTTGACAAAATCACCATGCTGGGTAAAACTGGGAGTCATGCTGAACCTGAGTTAAGTCTCCCAGAACTCTTGACAAAAATACCTGTTCCTGACCTTTGATAAATGAAAATGCTCTGAAAATTGTAAAAGGTTGATTTGATGTTGCTACATTGGGTCAAACGCGATACTGCCTTTCCGCACTACCTTACTTATTCTCAATTGGATTCTCTCTATCTTTCAGCTAGCATAAACTTGGCATAAACTCTGAATTACTGGTTTGGCTAGCTAATGTCACACTTGTGTTGAGTATATCTGATCTAAATCAAATGCATATTGGAAATGCACTTACTGGATACTCACAATTACAAAGGGACAGCCTGGGAATGGAACGGATACAGTTGCTTGTTGGCAGTTATCAGTCCTTTTCTAAATCAAATAAGCAGGTAATGAAATGACTCAGAAATGTCTGGTGACGGGTTTATGTCAGGTCGCAGAGGACTTACTAAATGCACACCCTTGCAGTCTTTGAATTATTCCCATTTTGTCGAGGGACTGCCTCAGGGTGGGTGAAGTAGTTTGGTTTCATAATATTTTCAGAGTACTAAGCTCCAGGAACTTGCTGAACTGCAAGTTTGTGAAGGAAATCGGAACAAACATACACAGTTACCTGTACACTCCTAAATTGCTATGCTGCACTGAGCAAGCCAAGAGATCTCCTGCTCTTTCCCAGGCCCTTCCCTGTTTAACACGTTATCCTGTGTTTTCTTGATTATATTGGCACAGCTGTTTGTGCACCTGTATGAAAAGCTCGACTCAGGAAATAGATCTCAGTGAAGCAGTGTGAGCAAAGCAGGTAAGTGGCTGGGGAGTGTGTTGATTTGGTGGGGTTTTTTTCTTTTTTTTTAACTGACCGTCCTTTGAGAAGCTTCAGCAGAGTCTGTACAAAATGTGCAAGTGACTGAGACCAGATCTTTGCCAGCAGAGAGAATGAGAAACTAGGGGGAGAAACTAAATGGTGTTTGATCAATGGAAAGTTGAAGATGACTTGCACTCTCTCAGCTACAAACACTGATTGTTAAATGCCCTTTGCCTCTAAAGCGTCAAGGATTATTATTAGCTTAAAAACAGATAAGTGACCAAATATATTGTAATGACTAGAAACAATAGGAAAGTGATGCACACACAAATGCAGCCATTTACAGAAATTGTGTAGGGGGCTCTCAACTTCCTTCTGTCTATCATTATCAGGAGGTAATGACAGCTCATACAGCCTTTATGCAATGAAAGGACCAACTGAAGGCAAGTTAGTAACCTGCAGCTACCAATAATGCTAAAAGAAAGCACTTTTTACTTTCTCACTACTGTTAAAAGCTCAGCTTTAACTTGAGGGCGGAAGAGGCAATTTTGGAAGCCTGTTTAGCTATTTGCAGCTTGAGAGCTGGGATACAAAGGCATATTTGTCATTTATTTCTTGCTGCAAGGCTTGCCAAGTACCCTGGGACTTTAGTGAACCTGGGGAGGAGACTTCTTTACTTACAAACATGCTTTAAATTAAAAGTATGAACTGGTAGCGGAATTTTGAAGGCTGGGTGCACAATGGGGGGAAGAGCAAATGGTAGAGCACTGCTCATATTCACAGTTGAGGACATTTTTTTATCCCTGGAAAGCTGTGCCCTTATGGAGACTTTGAACAGATAATTTTTTCCATCATGCTGCTCCTTGTCCTTTTTCCTTAGTGTAGGAGTTAAAAGCTTGCTTTATTTTTTCTCCATTTTGATGTATGCTGAGTATCAGAGTCAGAGCACCTTAGGCAGTGTGTGCTTGGCTGCCAATGCAATGAGAAAAATGAACTTTGGAAAAAGCTGAAAAATAAAATTCAGCTCAGGAAATTATCTGCCACAAAAGTCACTTGCTCCTTCTTCATTAGGATAAAACTGAACTCCTAATGATCTGTTGAAAACCAGAACAAAACAGAGAGTCCAATCCTAGCAAAGGCACAGGCAGGGTCCTGTTGTGCAGGCAGGCAATACCAGGCAGGTTTTCTTTGGTAATGATAAGCATAGAAACTACTTCTGTCCTAAGGCTGAAAGCAGTCATGTTTCCTCTGTGTGTGGGAAGAGACCTAACTCTTCTTTTCTTCCCCTCCCCTTTTTGTAGCTGTTGTTTGAAATATCCACATGGTGCCTCTTGCCTCTGACGTGCTGTGTAGTAGCCTTTGACATGTAATTGCTGTAGCATCAGTAGCAGTCAGCAGTACTTGCAGGCAGCGAGCCCCGTGCCCTAGCTGCCAGACTGAGGCTCTCTCCTTTTTGGGTTCTGACCGATCCCTGGGGTTGGTGTGGGTCACGGTGCACATGCGAGCCCTGTAAATGTACTCCAACCCCTTCTGCATCCTATACAGGTTCACACAGTTCTCTCAACATAAGAATCCTCCACACTCCCAGGTGGGGACGAATGGTCTTTCTGTGCTTCTTGAAAGGAAGTAGGAAAAGATTTAATTTCTGCCACTGCAGCTAAACAGGGAAGTTAAGCATAAGTTCCTGGAGGTCAATGAAAATGGTGCCTTTTATCTTGTTCACAACCACGTCCGGCCCAACCATGGTGGGCAAAGGGGTGATAGACCTTTTCAATTACATGATGCATCATTCAGCTTGCTTTGAGGACACAAGTCACAAAGATATGAAATGAATTGTCATTGCAAAGTAGGTAATATTATGCCTCTGTTCTGCCTTAATCCCTAGAGAGGATGAGTGTTTTGTGCCCCTGGTCTTTGGTTACAAATATCTCAGAGCAAGGCCAGTCATTTCCTACCTATTTGTGTGCCTGTGCGAGCACTCATCTGATTCATCCACAAGTGCTACTGCAGAGGTGCTTTGTTGCTGCTGCAATGTATAGTTACTTTACTTCCTTTACAGGAGAAAGTTAGTTAATTGCTTTGTTGCCTTTGTATTGTAAAGAAAATGTATGATGAAGAAAAAAATGTATAGTCAACTAAGGATCAGCAGAACAATTCATAAACCAGGGATTATCTGCAACTTTGTAGCAGTTTACCACATCCTTTCAGGAGGTTTTCTGGGTGGTTTTCTGTGTAACTGTAAGTTTGCTTCCTTGTTTTTTCTCTTTACTGCAAGAATATATGTTTAAATTACAATTTCAGCTAATGTCTGAGTTCTTTGACTTCGTTACAGAGGGCTATGAATGAAAACTAAGCAGCTGGTCTTTGTTTCCTCGCAGGAAGGGAGTGAAATGAGAAGAGAAGCTGTGAATGGTGGATGTGGCTTTAGTAACTGTAGGAAATTCAGCACAACAAAAAGCTGAGCTCTTGGAACAGACGAAGAAGGAAAATAGGATTAAAGTGCAGACACTGTACCAGACCTGCATGCTTGGGTCTTAAATGGGGCTTCATTCATATATGGGTACATTTATGTATTTATTTGTGCATTTTTTCAGAAAAATAAATTGGCTTCAAATTGGATAAATGCTGTAACTTTGAAAGGGACAGTGGATGATGCAGAATATTTTTTCATATAAACTTGCAAAAATAAATGCTAAGATCTCAAGATGCTAGCATGTTGAGATAGATAAAAAGCTGTTACCACCGCGTGTAATAGTATTAATCCTTTATTAACTCTCTCTAAACTTTTAATGTGAGGCCCACATGGACAAGTGAAGGCACTGGAGAGAAATCTTGTTTTTGGAGGGGTACGTGTTGTTTCTCAGGAATAGTTACTATAGGATTAACTATACTTGAAGTCAGTCATTCCTGATGACCTTTAAATTTAAGGAAATTTGCCTTCGTCTTGCTGCTAACCACATTCATGTTGCTTCTGGATTCTGGGCTGACCAAGCAGTAGGGTGCCGCAAAGCAGTAAGAACAAAGAGCTGAGTTTTACTGCTCTTCCATGAAGTATTTCCTCCTGTACCCAAGCAGTGGTAAGCAGCCAAGGCCCGGCCAAGAGGTGAATTGCAGGGTCAAGGTGGCAGTTTTACAACAGTCAAGACCAGGACTTGCTGAGAACGTGCACAGTTTGCAAGACCCCAGCATTCAGATAAATATTTGGACAACGAGCTGAACTGAAAGGATCCCCTGTGCACTTTAAGTTGTACAAGAGTCTGTCCTATAAAAGACAGCTTGGTTTCTACCTTCTTTCCTCAAAGCTGGTGCTTGTTCTTTTTTCTTTTCCCTCTACTCTTAATAGGAAAACATCTAAATAGTTGCATCACCTGAGGAGAAATACAAATAACATGGGCCAGGATGTGCTAGTTTTCATCTGTTTCATTTCATTGTCACTTCATTCATCATCATGGAAAAGAGTAAATGTGCTCTATACAATCAAACATCACAGCTTCCAAGCATCCAGCTCAGAATGAAAGGCATAACTGAAACCTGCAGTTGAAGCATGCTGTGAAAGAAATCCAGACTGATTTATACAGTTCTAGGAAAACTGCCTTTTCCTTGTGTATTAAGTTTTACTGGCTGCAAAGCTTTCCAGTAAGGACACTTAAGGATTCACTAGTTGCAACTTCAAAGACAGACACGAGAGCTGAACTATCCATCTCTACGTGCTTCATCTACAGTTCTGTTCCACTTTGACATAGTGTATTAGCATCTAGGGCTGCAAATTGTGCTTAATTAGTGCACGTTGTAACTGATTTGCCAAAACCAAAGGTATTAATCTCTCTAATCTTCCCACTGGAGGTTTATATTCCCACAGTTGTGCTGAATTTCATATCGGCTACTGTGTGGCCACAGTAAATGAAGAGACAGAGACTTCCATTAGGGAACTCTGAACTTTTTTAAGAGGTTATTAAATTGATAAAACAATCTATTGTCTGTGAAAACAACTATTAAACCAGAACCTTACAAAAGGATGAGTAGGTAGTTTTGTTTCTCTTTTCAATCTCATCATCTGTTATTCACTGCAAGATTTACATGATTTTTCAAACAACTTATCTTATAGTGACATGGCAGGAAAAACACATGAGAGTTGAGCATAATGCTCATTAGCTGTTATTCAGCTACACCATGCTAGCACAGTGACTAGCATACGGGGCTGGCATGAAGTCTACATTTAAATGAGTTTCATAGAATCATGCAATCATGCAATCATTTAGGTTGGAAAAGACATCTAAGTTCATCGAGTCCAACTGTAAACATAATAATGCCAAAGCCACCATTAAACCACATCCCAAGCACCATGTCTACACGTCCTTTAAATGCCTCCAGGGATGGTGTCTCAACCCCACTTCCCTGGGAAGCCTGTTCCAATGCTTGATAACCGTTTCAGTGATTAAATTTTTCCTAATATCCATCCCAAATCTCCCCTGGTGCAACTTGAGGCCAATTCCTCTTGTCCTATCACTTATTACTTGGGAAAAGAGCTGATACCCACCACACTACAACCTCCTTTCCGGTAGTTGTAGAGAGCAATAAGGTCTCCCTTCGGCCTCCTTTTCTCCAGGCTAAATAATTTCTCCCAGCTCCCTCTGCCACTCCTCGTAAGACTTGTGCTCTAGACCCTTCATCAGCTTTGTTGCCCATCTTTGGGCATGCTTCAACACCTCAATGTCTTTCTTGTAGTGAGGTGCCCAAAACTGAACAGGTATT
The DNA here is from genome assembly GCA_028565335.1 of Limnodromus scolopaceus. Taxonomy (NCBI): domain Eukaryota; kingdom Metazoa; phylum Chordata; class Aves; order Charadriiformes; family Scolopacidae; genus Limnodromus; species Limnodromus scolopaceus. The sequence continues at coordinate 9,838,065 of JAOXNO010000024.1, forward strand.
CAAGTATGCGGCCTCACCAGTGCCGAGCACAAAGGAACAATCACTTTACTAGTCCTACCGGCTACACTATTTCCGATACAGGCCTTCTTGGCCACCTGGGCACACTGCTGGCTCATATTCAGCCAACAGTCGGCCAACACCTCAAGGTCCTTTTCCACTGGGCACCTTGCCAGCCACTCTTCCGAAGCCTGTAGTGCTGCCTGGGGTTGTTGTGACCCAGGTGCAGGACCCGGCACTTGTTCTTGTTGAACCTCATCCCATTGGCCTTGGCCCATAGATCCATCCTGTCCAGATCCCTCTGTAAAGCCTTCCCACCCTCAAGCAGATCA